>JAHLJT010009355.1:31491377-31618272 GCA_031308135.1 Acheta domesticus
AAACGCCCACGTCCCTATCAAACGCCCACGCCCTATCAACGCCCACGCCCTATCAAACGCCCACGCCCTATCAAACGCCCACGCCCTATCAAACGCCCCGCTCCTATCAAACGCCCCCGCCCTATCAAACGCCCCCGCCCTATCAAACGTCCACGCCCCAATAAACGCGCACGCTCTATCAAACGCCCACGCCCCATGAAACGCCCACACCCTATCAAAGGCCCACACCCTATCAAACGCCCACGCCCTAATCAAACGCCCACGCCCTATCAAACGCCCCCCCGCCCTATCAAACGCCCCCGCCCCATCAAACGCTCACGCCCCATGAAACGCGCACGCTCTATCTAACGCCCACACCCTATCAAACGCCCACGCCCTATCAAACGCCCACGCCCTATCAAACACCTACGCCCTATCAAACGCATACGCCCTATCAAACGCCTACGACCCATCAAACGCCCCACGCCCCCATCAAACGCCCCCGCCCTATCAAACGCCCCCCGCCCTATCAAACGCCCCCCGCCCTATCAAACGCCCCCCGCCCTATCAACGCCCCACGCCCCATGAAACGCGCACGCTCTATCAAACGCCCACGCCCTATCAAACGCCCACGCCCTATCAAACGCCCCCGCCCTATCAAACGCCCACGCCCTATCAAACGCCCCACGCCCTAATCAAACGCCCACGCCCTATCAAACGCCCACGCCCCTATCAAACGCCCACGCCCTATCAAACGCCCACGCCCTATCAAACGCCCACGCCCTATCAAACGCCCACGCCCTATCAAACGCCCACGCCCTATCAAACGCCCACGCCCTATCAAACGCCCCCGCCCTATCAAACGCCCCCGCCCTATCAAACGCCCCCCGCCCTATCAAACGTCCACGCCCCAAATAAACGCGCACGCTCTATCAAACGCCCACGCCCTATCAAACGCCCACGCCCTATCAAAACGCCAACGCCCAATCAAACGCCCACGCCCTATCAAACGCCCACGCCCTATCAAACGCCCACGCCCTATCAAACGCCCACGCCCTATCAAACGCCCACGCCCTATCAAACGCCCACGCCCTATCAAACGCCCACGCCCTATCAAACGCCCACGCCCTATCAAACGCCCACGCCCTATCAAACGCCCCCGCCCTATCAAACGCCCCCGCCCTATCAAACGCCCCCGCCCTATCAAACGCCCCCGCCCTATCAAACGCCCCCCGCCCTATCAAACGCCCCCGCCCTATCAAACGCCCCCGCCCTATCAAACGCCCACGCCCCATGAAACGCGCACGCTCTATCTAACGCCCACACCTTATCAAACGCCCCACGCCCTATCAAACGCGCCCGCCCTATCAAACGCCCCCGCCCTATCAAACGCCCCCGCCCTATCAAACGTCCACGCCCTATCAAACGCCCACGCCCCATGAAACGCCCACACCCTATCAAAGGCCCACACCCTATCAAACGCCCACGCCCTATCAAACGCCCACGCCCTATCAAACGCCCCCGCCCTATCAAAACGCTCACGCCCCATGAAACGCGCACGCTCTATCTAACGCCCACGCCCTATCAAACGCCCACGCCCTATCAAACGCCCACGCCCTATCAAAACGCCCACGCCCTATCAAACGCCCACGCCCTATCAAACGCCCACGCCCTATCAAACGCCCACGCCCTATCAAACGCCCACGCCCTATCAAACGCCCACGCCCTATCAAACGCCCACGCCCTATCAAACGCCCACGCCCTATCAAACGCCCACGCCCTATCAAACGCCCACGCCCTATCAAACGCCCACGCCCTATCAACGCCCACGCCCTATCAAACGCCCACGCCCTATCAAACGCCCACGCCCTATCAAACGCCCACGCCCTATCAAACGCCCACGCCCTATCAAACGCCCACGCCCTATCAAACGCCCACGCCCTATCAAACGCCCACGCCCTATCAAACGCCACGCCCTATCAACACCCACGCCCTATCAACGCCCACGCCCTATCAAACGCCCCCGCCCTATCAACGCCCCCGCCCTATCAAACGCCCCCGCCCTATCAAACGCCCCCGCCCTATCAAACGCCCCCGCCCTATCAAACGTCCACGCCCCACTAAACGCGCACGCTCTATCAAACGCCCACGCCCTATCAAACGCCCACGCCCTATCAAACGCCCACGCCCTATCAACGCCCACGCCCTATCAAACGCCCACGCCCTATCAAACGCCCACGCCCATATCATACGCCCACGCCCTATCAAACGCCCACGCCCTATCAAACGCCACGCCCTATCAAACGCCCCGCCCTATCAAACGCCCCCGCCCTATCAAACGCCCCCGCCCTATCAAACGCCCCCCCGCCCTATCAAACGCCCACGCCCTATCAAACGCCCCACGCCCTATCAAACGCCCCCGCCCTATCAAACGCCCCGCCCTATCAAACGCCCCCGCCCTATCAAACGCCCACGCCCCATGAAACGCGCACGCTCTATCTAACGCCCACACCCTTATCAAACGCCCACGCCCTATCAAACGCCCACGCCCTATCAAACGCCCCCGCCCTATCAAACGCCCCCGCCCTATCAAACGCCCCCGCCCTATCAAACGCCCCCCGCCCTATCAAACGTCCACGCCCTATCAAACGCCCACGCCCCATGAAACACCCACACCCTATCAAAGGCCCACAACCTATCAAACGCCCACGCCCTATCAAACGCCCACGCCCTATCAACGCCCCCCGCCCTATCAAACGCTCACGCCCCATGAAACGCGCACGCTCTATCTAACGCCCACACCCTATCAAACGCCCACGCCCTATCAAACGCCCACGCCCTATCAAACGCCTACGCCCTATCAAACGCCTACGCCCCATCAAACGCCCACGCCCCATCAAACGCCCCACGCCCTATCAAACGCCCCCGCCCTATCAAACGCCCACGCCCTATCAAACGCCCCCGCCCTATCAAACGCTCCCGCCCTATCAAACGCCCCCGCCCTATCAAACGCTCCCGCCCTATCAAACGCCCCCGCCCTATCAAACGCCCCCGCCCTATCAAACGCCCCCGCCCTATCAAACGTCCACGCCCCATGAAACGCGCACGCTCTATCAAACGCCCACGCCCTATCAAACGCCCCACGCCCTATCAAACGCCCACGCCCCTATCAAACGCCCCCCGCCCTATCAAACGCCCCCCGCCCTATCAAACGTCCACGCCCATGAAACGCGCACGATCTAACGCCCACGCCCTATCAAACGCCCACGCCCCTATCAAACGCCCACGCCCTATCAAACGCCCACGCCCTATCAAACGCCCCCCGCCCTATCAAACGCCCACGCCCTATCAAACGCCCACGCCCTATCAAACGCCCACGCCCTATCAAACGCCCACGCCCTATCAAACGCCCACGCCCTATCAAACGCCCACGCCCTATCCAAACGCCCACGCCCTATCAAACGCCCCACGCCCTATCAAACGCCCACGCCCTATCAAACGCCCACGGCCCTATCAAACGCCCACGCTCCTATTCAAACGCCCACGCCCATCAACGCCCACGCCCTATCAACGCTCGCTTCATATCAAACGCTCCGCTTCCTATCAACGCTCGCTTCCTATCAGCGCTCGCTTCCTATCAGCGCTCGTTCACTATCAGCGCTCGTTCCTATCAGCGCTCGCTTCCTATCAGCGCTCGCTTCCTATCAACGCTCGCTTCCTAATCAACGCTCGCCTTCCTATCAACGCTCGCTTCCTATCAACGCTCGCTTCCTATCAACGCTCGCCTCCTATCAACGCTCGCTTCCTATCAACGCCTCGTCCTATCAACGCTCGCTTCCTATCTACGCCCAACGCCCCTATCTACGCCACGCCCTATCTACGCCCACGCCCCTATCTACGCACCCCTACGCCCTATCTACGCCCACGCCCTATCTACGCCCCACGCCCTATCTACGCCCACGCCCTATCTACGCCCACGCCCTAATCTACGCCCACGCCCTATCTACGCCCACGCCCTATCAACGCCCACGCCCTGTCAACGCCCACGCCCTATCAACGCCCCACGCCTATCACACGCCCACGCCCTATCAACGCCCCCGCCCTATCAACGCTCACGCCCTATCAACGCTCACGCCCTATCAACGCCCGCGCCATAACAACGCCAACAGCCCTAGTAACGCCTACACCCTATCAAACCCTAGCAGACGCCCATAGCAATTACCCACGCCTATCAAATGCTCACGCCCTAGCAAATTCCCATGCCCTTGCAAATGCCCACGCCCTAGCAAACGTCCACATCCTAGCAAACACCTACACCCTTATCAAATGCCCACGCCGTATCAAACTCTCCAATCCCTTAACAAAACCCACGCACTATCAAACGCCAACGCTTCATCAATTGTTCCTGCCCTAACAAACGTGCCTTCAACCAATTTGAAACTCCTTTTTTAATCTTTATGCAAAACGTTTTCTCCCGCCATTGTACGTTTTATTTTTACCCAAGCAGCGATGCCTCAATGCTCCAACATTTGAAGCTTTGACGTACTGAGAGCGCCCGACACCAGAGCGCCCGACACCAGAGCGCCCCGACACCAGAGCGCCCGACACCAGAGCGCCCCGACACCAGAGCGCCCGACACCCAGAGCGCCGACACCAGAGCGCCCCGACAACCAAGGAGCGCCCGGACACCAGAGCGCCCGACACCAGAGCGCCCGACACCAGAGCGCCCGACACCAGAGCGCCCGACACCAGAGCGACCCGACACCAGAGCGCCCGACACCAGAGCGCCCGACACCAGAGCGCCCGACACCAGAGCGCCCGACACCAGAGCGCCCCGACACCAGAGCGCCGACACCAGAGCGCCCGACACCAGAGCGCCGACACAGAGCGCCCGATACCAGAGCGCCCGGACCACCTGAGCGCCCGACACCAGAGCGCGCCGACACCAGAGCGCCCGACACCAGAGCGCCCGACACCAGAGCGCCCGACACCAGAGCGCCCGACACCAGAGCGCCCGGACACCAGAGCGCCCGACACCAGAGCGCCCCGACACCAGAGCGCCCGACACCAGAGCGCCCGACACCAGAGCGCCGACACCAGAGCGCCCGCTACCACCAGAGCGCCGACACCAGAGCGACCGACCATCCAGAGCGCCCGACACCAGAGCGCCCAGACACACAGACGCGCCCGACCCAAGAGCTGCCCGACACCAGAGCGCCCGACACAGAGCGCCCGACACCAGAGCGCCCGACACCAGAGCGCCCGACCACCAGAGCGCCCGACACCAGAGCGCCCGACATCCAGAGCGCCCGACACCAGAGCGCCCGACACCAGAGCGCCCGACACCAGAGCGCCCGACACCAGAGCGCCCGACACCAGAGCGCCCGACACCAGAGCGCCCGACACCAGAGAGCCCGACACCAGAGCGCCCGACACAGAGCCCGCACCAGAGCGCCCGACACCAGAGCGCCCGACACCAGAGCGCCCGACACCAGAGCGCCCGACACCAGAGCGCCCGACACCAGAGCGCCCGACACCAGAGCGCCGACACCAGAGGCGCCCGACACCAGAGCGCCGACACCAGGAGCGCCCCGACACCAGAGCGCCCGACACCAAGAGCGCCCGACACCAGAGCGCCCGACACCAGAGCGCCCGACACCAGAGCGCCCCGACACCAGAGCGCCCGACACCAGAGCGCCCGACACCAGAGCGCCCGACACCGAGCGCCCCGACACCAGAGGCGCCCGACACCCAGAGCGCCCGACACCAGAGCGCCCGACACCAGAGCGCCCGACACCAGAGCGCCCGACACCAGAGCGCCCGACACCAGAGCGCCCGACACCAGAGCGCCCGACACCAGAGCGCCGACACAAGAGCGCCCGACACAAGAGCGCCCGACATGGAGATGCCCACACGGAGATGCCCCCACGGACAGTCGCGTCACTATGGTCACGAAATGCAGGTCTTGACACGGAGGTCCGACTAGGAGGTCCCGACACGGATCGGTCCCGACACGGAGGTCCCGACTAGGACGGTCCCGACACGGGGTCACCGACACGGAGGTCCCGACTAGGAGGTCCCGACACGGAGGGTCCGACTAGGAGGTCCCGACACGATAGTTCCGACAACGAAGGTCCCGACACGATAGGTCCCGACACGAAGGTCCCGACACGAAGGTCCCGACACGAAGGTCCCGACAACGAAGGTCCGACACGAAGTCCCGACACGAAGGTCCCGAACAACGAAGGTTCCCGCACGAAGGTCCCGGACACGAAGGCTCCCGACACGAAGGTACCCGACACGAAGGTCCCGACACGAAGGTCCCGACGCGAAGGTCCCGACGCGAAGGTCCCGACGCGAAGGTCCTGACACGGAGGTCCTGACACGGACAGTAACCACCGCTGACCCACCACTATGGAGATAGTAGAATCTTGACATACCCTTCGCTATCCTAATTGGCTAATCAGTCCGATTCGGTGACTTGAATGTTTGTAATAGCCGGTTAATGTATACACGATTATATTCTCTGCCACCCTCATTTCTGTGTTTCGCGGAGTTATTGAACTTTGCATGTGCATATTCGTGGCCTTGAAGTGACCATGTGTATATTCCGAATATTCCGAATCGTTATATTTAGATATTAGCGTGAAAGCATTGTAATTCGAAGGAAGATAAAGGAGAAATATATTTTGACATTTCTAAAACGCTACAATTGCCTAAGCTATCGTTTATGTGCTCTTAATTTCTCTTCTTAATTGTTGGGCTTCTAATTGATCTCGTCAGGTACAGTATCTACAAAAAATCCAATAAAATTATTACAAACATCCAACAGTCAAACCGTGTACAATCATCTAAACCCCCATCAAATCATAAATACCAGTAAATGTGTGCACACACACTCGCCTAACATCAAAATCCCCATTGTTATCCCGATGCTACCCCTCATCCCGGGCTACCTAATACATCCCGGGCTACATAATGTGTGAAGTTTTAAAGTACTCTATCCAATTCCTCACCCAGCCAGCAGACAGCTTATTATTAGTTTTTAGGCAGTACTGCATTTTTCTGGGGATCACGTAATCTTTCCTAACTATACTCGTACTTCGGTTTTTATAGCGTGGAGGCATCAGGGCCGTCTTGAAGATTGAATATTTCACTGCATTACGGGTCTCTTCAGTCGTGCTATGTAGATATCGCGTGGTTGCCAACCATATGAAGAACTTACTACGATCATGCGACTACCTATAGCGGCATGACTATGAAAGACGTGAAATGCCGTGACTTATTCCATCCTGAAGACGGGCCCTGACGCGCCATGTCATACAAACCAAAGTATGCAAAAGTCTTGCTACAGGATTTGAAAAGGGCGTCCCCTTATTCATCTGTAGGAATACGTTGACAGGACTACGCTACAGTTGGGTGTGTTCCGCCTCGTGCTCTTCCCGGTCAGCCACTCGCCAATGCATCGTTCCAGAATGTGCCCTGTAACAAGTGCCATCTCATTTAACTTACGGAGACAATAATGGATATTTCACAATTACGGTTACATTATATACTTGTTTTGTTAAATGATAAATGTTAGTTTTTCAAATGGCTATAATTTCGAGCAGTTTTATGTCTAAATAGGTTAGTGACGTCTGCTTTCACTTCTGCGGAAGTGGTAATTGTGGGTGACTGGAGCGACAGTACTTACCATGTTAAGAGGTCACTCCCATGCAATATGAACTTTGAAAATTATTGGTCATGTGAATTTTATTTATTATTAATTATTTTATCAAAGATACAAAGCCCAGCGGTAAAATCCAATTAAAGGACTAAATGAAACTTAAAACTAAAATTACAGAAATTTCCAATAAAGTGTAAATGCTTGTTTCATGACATTACGAATGTTTTTAGGTTATCTATGTCAACACGTTTTATACTGTGCGACAGGTCTCTCCACATTGAGCTATTCCACATCGAGCTACGTCTATTAAATATTGCATGTATGTTGGTAACAACCAAATCACCGGAAAACAAGTGAAGGGGCCAACACTTCCAGCATCTGTTATTGTATTATTGTGGTGAGTAAGCAAATTTAAGTTTTCAATTTTTACAAGCTGCAATTCGTAATTTCTATTGCACTCTCATTGGTGCCACTGCGGAGACACTTTACTGGCGCTCTGTACTATTAACAGGGATTGGATTTGCGGGAATGGAAAGTTGAAATTACATCTCTCCACAATTTCCTTATAATCTTGATAGTTTGAATTAAACATTCCATGTGAGTGTAATAAAAGACTGAACAGTCCTGAACACATCCATGACAGTGTAACCAACAATGACAAAAAATGTTTAATGCTGTACATAAATATTGTAATTAAAAAATATTTTAAATGTTTTATTTAAAAATCGCTGTTAAAATGCTGCTTCAAGATGCTTTAAATTGTTGTTAAACATTTTGTTGCTGAATGTTGAAGAGCATGACCACTTCCTTTGTTTTCCCTGGTTTTCCCCGGCCACGTAATATGAATGCTGGAACGTGGATTTCCTTCGCTTTTATGAGCCCAGGGGCAAGAAATCTCGAAGTTGTATAAATGTGTATCTTTGCAGAACACTTTACTGTTCAATTTTTATCTGTAAATTTACGTAGGGGAAGCGGGGGGTTATGGGGGTCACGGGGTAATAGGAGTCAGCGTTAAATTATCGATAAATATTGTAATCGAACCACATTGGAAGGAAGAAACGTATGCTTCTACCTCCGATTATACTGAGATTTCTCTAACTTTGCCCCTCAAGGCCCATCTTCGCCATGGAATGTCACACGACATTTCGCGTCTTTCTCGGTCTTGCCGGTAGAAGATGCATGATCGCAATCACTGCTTGATACGGTCGCGATCATGCGAAATCTAGCGGAACGACTGAGAAAGATGCGAAATGCCGTGACAGCGAAGATGAGATTTGAGTGGCCTTGAAGGGCAAAGTTAGAAAAATCGCAGTATAGTCATGATAACTAGAGCTAGTTGATCTCCGCAGCCAAAGCTTACATCGACGATTATCGCGTTCCCACCGGGAAGGTGAATGGTTGATGTTAGTAAGTGCTCTCAAAAAGTAAGGTCATATTAACGTGAACTTCGATATTTCAGGAAGAATTAAAATTTGTTGGAAGATAAGTACCTCAACAAATCATTTGATACCAATTGCGAGTACTTTTAAACATTTTATAAAAGTTTATGAGTAATTAAGATAAAAATTTACTTGGGGTAATGGTGGTCAGTGATTCTCATTATTGCAGCGTGTCTGTCATTGTCCCAAACAAAATAATGTATAGGCCTGAATGAGTTTAAATAACTCCCTAATGCTAATTAGATGGCTGGACGGATGACGTTTACATCTAATGACTCGAACAATTAAAAGCCTTACTTGACCAAATGCTAGAAACCAGTGCTGATCTTGAACAACCTTTGAAGTCACTTTAACGCCTACAATTATTGTAAACAAAATACCGTTTGAAGTACTAATGGTTCATTTTGCTTCATATTTCTTTAGTACCTTTTATTATCAGCAAATGATGGTAATGAGGGGTCAAATGCAAATTTTTGGAAATTTAATGAGAGGGATTTAGTGAATTTTTGGTTATTTTTGTGGTGAAAACACAAGCTTAATAACTAATCTGTGATATAAAAGCACATACTTGTTCAGAGGAACAATTCGTACTGATTTATATTTAAAATATAAAACAAATGAATTGTCTGTCAAAAAGAACTAGTGGTGCTACAGAATGGCACAGACTTTCCCGTATTAGTTTTTATTTCCTTTGGTCTCGGCTACCTATTCGAACTTGACATATACTGCTAGTCAGTTGTAATCTATCGCCGCCCAATCAATATTTTTTGGACATTTTCCTCGGATTTCCTAATGGCAGAACGAAAATATTAATTTTAGCAACATTAAAGAACACCCAAACCTCGTCTTAAATGCCAATTTTCTTCGCAAAATGAGGAGCAGTTTTTAAGAAAGTGGCGTCTAAGCGCTAGTGTAAATGCGAAATTTAAAGCTCTTTATCACAGAAAATTTTTGAAGATTTCGAATTAACATCATTAAAAGTTATTTGAAGTACATCAACTCACAATAGTGTTACAAAGCTTGCTGGAAATGTGCATATTACCACAGTGAGAGATCTTTCGGTGTAACTGCAGTTAGTGAAAGGGTGGAGTGGAGAGGAGGTGATGGTGAATCTACTGATAAACCATGTGACGCGTCCCGGATACGGATGTGATGAGGGAACCAAATTCCGAAACTTTAGCCAAGATAAATCAGTTTTTAAGTGACCAATTTCTTGCAATAACTTATTGTAATAATAATAATAATAATAATAATAATAATAATAATAATAATAATAATAACAACAACAGTAATTGAACTGGGTGTTCGGAATAAATGTAACAAGTAACCATAATGATCGACGTAACGTTGTTTCTGGTAATCCTCACGGCAGCACACGAAACGAAGACACAAAAATACTTAGAATAGCGCGAGCTGTGAGGAACAGCGGCTCATCTGACAAGGGACCTTCGAACAGGTTCACGTCGGAAATCTGCCCTTTCTTTCTATTGAAAGATATTCACTATGTATGAGTGCTGAGAAAAAATTGGCTACTGGCGCCCTCTAAGTTACTGAGGGAAAAAAAAAGGAATTTGGTCAGTTTTGGCCATGCTGCTTTGGCTAACGTCATGGGCAATCCTTGCTGCGGCGAACGACTCATTATGCTGGCATTGCTAGCTACGATCACTACTGATCGGTTATGTCTAACAGTTCACTAAGCGGGAAACAGTAGTTCATATCGGGGAACATAGTGTCTTGGCCATGGAACCAGACTGAGAGGGGTTTCTTCAATCTGAAAAATCCTATACGTATGTTTAGCGCTAGTGATGTTCATAGACAGATGGACGGACGTTCTGTTTCAATTGGTTTTTTTTGGTATCAAGGACCCACAAAACAGGGATTCAGTCTACACCACGTGTTGGAGGATTTTTTTTCTTCTTAATTTAGCAACTGGTTTATCCACTCTTTCGTTATCAGGGCCCGGCAATGAATTTTATTCTGCCGAAAATTCGCCGTTTTTTTCGCGCAGCATTACATAACTTTTCCTATACTACGCATATTACTCCGTATGTATGCACGTATGTATACTGGAAAGTAAAAATGGCTGTAAACTGGGATGTAGTGCAAACACGTTGGTGAACCATCGTACATTGAAGTGTCCATATCAAAAAAATAGAGGGCTGTAGCAAACAATGTGAACTATACTTGCATGCCGCGGGCATACTTAGACATCACATCGGGTTTCACTTTTCAGTGTCGAAGAACTACTGCCCGGATGTAATAGACGCTGCGCCGCACGGCATTGCGGAGCTTGTGAAGGGCGCGGCCAAGGCTTTTAGCTTAGTGTTTCGCTGCCCTGAATTGCAACTCGTGCCCGAAGGAGCGCCCGTTCTCTCGGCGAACATTATCTCGCAACAGACAAGGCCACACAGCCCTGCAGGAACGACAATTTGCGTCGTGAAGTATGTGGAATTTTGGAACTTTTTTTTTGTAACTTCCAGGCGTGATGACAGCTATTTTTTTAAAGCACATAAAAATAGTGAATACCTGTCTGCAGAAAAAATTAGGCCAGATTTCGACATGAACTTGTTGAAAGGTCCCTTGTAAGAAGAGAGAACACAATATTCCATCAGATTTAGACCTGCATTTATAATAATTTTTAAGAACCTGTAAATGTGCGACCTTCAGATATCCATGCCCACGTTTTCTTGAGCCCCGGAATACCTACCCCCACTCCTTTACAAACATTAGTTGAATAGTAAATTACGAATAAATGTTAGCGATGAGCCTTGATGAAATCTAATTACCATAGAAGTTCGCTCCCATTTAACAGAAGCTATTTTGCAAATATAACCGAGCTATAGATTTGTTATAATGTCCTGTCGTCAAAATAACAAACCCACCTTTTCTTGCATCTAGCGAAATGAGGGCTCAAGAAAACGCGCCGATAATACATGCGATCTTAAAAACTTCATGGAAATTGAAATGTTAATGGAAAGAAAATATTTACAAAAAACATTTACTCAATCCTGCTTCGTTACGGGCAAGTTATTCTGTCGATTGACAGAACTAATTCATTATTGTACGAGGATTCCAGTAATGAAATTAAATTCAAATACTTTAAAATATTTTTCCTTGTCAAACATCTTTACCGAATTACTAAAACATTTCCTCGCCAGACTCTTGATCTTGTATGAAAAACAAGATCTTTCTCACAATTCAAAAGCCAACTGCATGTCCAAGGTACGAGGTGCATCAAGTAACTTCAGACATAGGTGAAGTTTTCGTATGGAGGATAAATGAACAAAAGATAATATATTTTTCATTGCGTTCATTTAGATAACGAGAAATTAAATTGTTTTTTATGTATTACACACAAATCTGCTAATACATTTATAAAATGATAGCAATGATCGTGACTAGCAACATTTAATAAGAATGTTTCGCTCCCTTGTAATACAAACTATTTTCACCGCAAATGAGCTACAGATTTGCTTCAATAAATACTTTCGCCGAAATTATTACACCGCCACTCCTCTCACAAGAGAGTTGCAAAGAAAATTTGCGCGGACAGTGTAAGTTTTCCTACAAATGAAATACTGAGGGATGATTGGAATGAGGCAAGCATTCTAATGAAGCACATTTCTTGCTTTTATATGATCCAGTAGCAACCACCGTGGTAGCAACTGAGAAGCTTTACTTCCAAGTGTCCCAAAGCACGTTTTAAACCATCAGATTGGTATCTAAATCAATTATTTCAATTCTCTAAACAGTTTTTTTTTTGGTCCAATGAAATAAAGGAAATTTTAATTTTGCAGAAGAGAAAAAAAAATATAATCACTGATTAGCGACTATCACTAACATAACAGAAATGATCTTACCTTTACTTCCGCATATTATTCGAACTTTCACCATCAACATTTTCTTCGATACTTTCACTCCAAAAGACGTCAAGTTACTGATAAAGAACCACCCAGCGACCTCCGAAGAAAGCTCGACCGTGTCGTAATGGCGGACTGTCGTGTTCTAAATTGCATAAATTCAGAATGGAAGCCAAATTCAAATATTTTCAGTCCGAAAATATAATGAACTTTGCCCAGTAATATAGAGTACTTTCTGATTTGCAGTCATATAAGATATAAGATATAATTGTGACACAGTACACATGTCATTCTTTACTCTCTGAGATTCTTTTGTAAACCCATTACGATCGAAAGCTGGCTCGCTTGCCAGCAATTGCATTAAATAAGGTAACAATTCAGTAAACAGCAAATATACGCAATTTCAAAGAGAAATTACTAATGAAGAAACGCATGAAGAAATTTAAAATGATAACAGTGCAATCAGTATCGTAAATGAGGCTTGTTAATTTTATTACCCATAATTCCCTTTACTTCACATACTTTTTTTTCTTCTTCTGTTTTTGATAAAATCAAATCAAATAACATAAGTAAGTAGTAATTAATCAAAGTTGGTAATATTACTGCAATACATATTGCAATTGAAAAGTTTTTACTGTTAATAATATTGCTAATAATTTTGCTTTGCTAAAAGCAAGAAAAAATTGAAATAGTTTTTGAGAAAATTTTGTTTGATAAGTTATTTTTTTCTTATTTTCACCATTTCACTGCAAAATTATGTGAAAACTACACATATTTTGAAAATTTTTCACTAGTTTACATCATTTAAAGATCTAATATTTAAGAACATATTTCATTCCAAGAACAAATCTCCCCCTTCAGTAAAGTAGATGTAGGAGTAGTCCAGAAAATTGTACACAATAAACTGTACACATTCTTTAAAGATCTAATTTTCAAGAACATATTTCATTCCATGAGCAAACCTTCAGCAAAGCAAATGCAGGACTAATTCAAAAAATGTTGAACTTTTGCAATATTCAATATTTTTGAGGGTTCTAATGGAAATGTTCTGTTCCAGTTTTATGAGTCCTATTTTCTTCAATGAAGCAAAAAAATTAAAGAAACATTAAGTATCCATTTTCAATACAATTTCAAAATGTCCTAGAACCCCCAAAAATGAAAAGATCTGTTTCAAATAAACAGGGTTTTCACAACAGCCAGAACAACGAGGGAATATTCATTTTGGATAATATCCAGTAAATGGTTTAGGCACTAGTGCTTTCCAGAGCCAGGCACAAATATTGAAAGAAAACAAGACATTTTAATTATCAGAGCCCTCTCATTCATTATATATTTTTTGAAAATGTTAAGTATAATAGTGTACTGGATAATTGTACGCAATTTATTTGTAAGCAAAATATTTTCCAAACATTTATTTCATGTTAGGTAATTTGTGAAACACAATATACAATTGCAGTTGAATTTTAAATATTATTACTTTTTGCAGCCCTCAGCAATGCACACATGTCACAGCACACAGTATACCATCCATTTTGAATGTTTTTCAGCTGCAAGTGATACAAGATTTTGCTTTGTAAATACTTTGATGGACATTATTTGGTTCATTCTTCATTACCAAATTTTGTGAAAACAAGTTAATCATACAAGGGGTTCAAAGGATTCTTCCATATTTGTTGTTGAATGTATGTTTGTATGTCAGTTTTTATGATGGTTTGTACCATTTCATTTTAAAAATAAAGCACATATTGAGTTTTTTTGATTGAGTAAATAAGTTGTTTCTGATGAGTTAAAAAGAGTTTTCCAACACAAATATTTTAATGATTTTTTCAATGAAATGACTAAAATGTGTTTTGGGAATTTTAAGGCATCTACAAAGATCATTTGCTCTTATCAAAATAAGTCATTTGGAAGTATCAGCTGGATCTCTCTACAACATTTTAGAAGAATTTGGAGAGAAAAAACATTTCAAGGCACCTACATCGGTGAAACACCAAATAACTATACTGCTTTTCTGGAACAACACATATATTTAGGACATAATTCGTAAGATTGATAGAGGGTAAACCAAATCAAATTTACAACAACAAAAAATGTATGTTTATGAATACTTTTTCATATACCTTTGAGTGTCTGTCAACCAAAACAACTGGATTCTTTTTATTGCAAACTTGAAGTGGTACCCAGAGAAAACAAGGAGGCTGGAACAGTAGATCCATGGGGCCCCTTATTTCTAACAACAGTAACCTTTATTTATTATGATATATTTTTAAGTGAATCATATTTCAACTATAGTTAAGTTTTTTAATGTACTGAAAGAAACACATTTTGTATAAATTTTTGGGGCCTCACTTAAGTGGGGGTTTCAGTGGTGTAACACTAGGTTGTCCAGCAACATTATGTAAATAACATGTAAGGAATAACATATCTCCAAAGTAATGAAGTATTGCAAAAAATTCATTTTTTGACTTTCAACCAAGTCATAATCATTGACTCTATGTTCCTTGTAATGGTGGAACAGATTTGTATATAACATTTTGGTTAGTATAATTTTAATATTAATGAAACACAGTGACAAGCTACACACCCATTTTGTCCTGGAAGAAGTGAAAAATGTGAATCAAAATAAATCTAAGTGAAAAATGGCAAACATTACCAAAGAAGAATACAAGAAGATATTTCAAGAGGAATGTAAAAACAAAGGAAGATATGGACCTAGGAAAAGAATATGGAGTTTCCTACTGTACAATAATCTTTAATGCTATTTTCCCAAAAGTTGAAATTTTGACTAGTCATTGTTAACTTGAAACAAATAATCTCCAGTTCTAAGTAAGATAATATTGTGATTCTTTCATTGATGTAAATTAGAAATATAATGTTATAATAAACAGAGAGTAAACATTTTAACAAATTAATTCATGAAGAAAATTTTGTTTTTATAATTAAAACAAGAAAGTAACTCTCTGAAAATAATCATTGAAAATATGTGAGTGTGCGTTATACAACTATTGTTTTGGTTCAACTAGTGGATCTAATCATCCATATTCATAGGAAGGATTACGATCAAAGGATAAGGGAAAGAAGGACAAATGAAACAATATAGTGAGTAGTTCAACATTGATGTTATTTCAGCTCATGGCCCCTTTTTAAAATAGAATTCAGTTTATATCCCAAAATAAATTTCAGAAATGTTTCAAATCTTAAATTATAACTTGCATTTTTCTCAGAAAACACTATTTTGAAATTAATTAGCTTCAATTTGACCTTCTAATTATTTTAAGATGAACCTAATTTCACCTTCAAGAAGTTTTACTGAAAATATATTACAATTTATTTTCCTTGCTTTCAAAAATTGCTTCAAATTATTCCTTTGGAATGTTTTGCACAAATTATTAATTTTTTTAAAATTTAAAATTTAATTAAACAATATGATAAAAGTTAGATTTTGATAAAATTTAAGAGTTGGAAAATGCAGTGGAGGCTCTTCTGTATTTCCTAAGAGGAGGAAAAACAAGAAATCTATTAATTGAACTACTTCAAATGAAACTACAGCACATTAAATTACATTATCAACTTGCAATGGATAAAAGAGAAAGATCTAACAGTTCTGTTTTCACAAGAATTTCCACTAACCCACACTGTGAGATTATACCATGTGCCAACATCCCATGACATATTAAGTCAAAAGAGACACCTGTAGATGCCAGTTCAAGAGAAAAAGAGATCCTCCATAGGGCACTATAGCTTCATCATAAAACATTTCGTCTTCTGGTCTTCTGTGCTGTGAAAAATATGCACTATTAACATATGAGCTGAATTTGGTGGAAGAATGTGTTGATAGTTCCTTCTCTGAATGGTTTCACATTGCTTAGAAATGCATGCAGTTTAAAACTCAAAGTAAATTTCCTTACAACGATCATCTCAAAAACTTTCTTCAAACATCAAAGCACATATTTTATTTAATAATTACATTCAGGAAAAAGAAAATATTGAAATAGGTCAAAATACCAATAGAACATTTTGGAAAAAAATAATAAAATATGTCAAGGGAATAAAATAGGAAGGAAGGGAAAACACAAAGATATATAAAAAGAAATAAGAGTTGGGGATGTAAGATGTCATAAAATAGCAAGAAAGATGAATTCCCATAAATATTTGAAATATTAGGAAAATATTTTTATAAATATTATTTAATAAAAAACGGCATTGTTAGCAAAGACAAGAGAATCCTGATAGCTCTATTACAGTGGATAAATTAGCATTGGACCCAGGCAATAACAATAAGGACAGTGAACAGCAGAAGTCAGTTGCATTGATAGGTAAAATTTTTTCATCAGAAGTTGTCTCAACTTGGTAGAGGGAGATCATGTGACCTTTATGGGCATGAGAATTGTTTCAAGAAAGTTTAAGTTAGATTTTGTATGATCTGGCAGACGGAAGATGTACATCTAGGAGTTGTACAAAATTTAATAAGTCAGAATCTGTTGTGATTTTAAATGCGAATATATAGATACTAATGTAAATAGCTAATGGAAGTAGGATATGGACGGGGAGAAAAAATATTCCAATATGAACTCATTGTGGAAGTTGAAGAAATGGTGAAAGGATGACGATGAATGGACGAATAATTCTTCTCACCGCCAAGAATGCAGTTGGTTCCTCAACTCCAGGAAAGTTTAAAAATTAAGTATAAAAACAGACTTTGCATCAGTCCATTGTTGAAGGGCAAGAATGTATTCATCAATCATTTAATTTAAGAAAGGAAATATAAATTAATTCTTTCAAAGTTTCGATGGCCATCATAATTCATCATAATTTGTAAGGCAAAAGGTATAATAAGAACAAAGTTTGTTGACATGCAACTTAGAAAAGTAAGAGATAAATGTTATCCAATAAACAAATAGCAGCTGGCACTTCATGTGGCTGACATATAAATCAGAAAACAATGTGTTATTATTTTAAAAATTAGTAGAACCAGTACATTAATCAATTCAAAGCATAAGTAGAAATATTCACCAGCTGAATCCTCTTAAAGCAGTATTTTCAGCCCACAAGATACAAGTAGAAACAACTCTGAGCTTGTAAGTGTTAAAAGTGCCCAATTAAACGAATAAAGCCGAGCTAGCCAACCCAATTATATTAATAAAACTAAGAATAGATAAAGAGGAGTAATGGGGTACTGTCACAATATGTGAAGGGGATGTTCCTCCTTTCTCTCCCCTGAGAAGCCATCACTGATAGAATGTATTCATGATCAATTGCTATTTACCCCGTCCCCAAACATTGAAACTAGAAATATTGTTCTTTTTTTGAAAAAAATTTATTAACACAGCACTTTACAAATGTTCAATCAATTTTTTAAAAGTATTAACAATTCTCATGAACAGAAGAATTAAAAATGACACTGTCCAGGAAATCTCAAACAAATTTTTTTCAAAAACCAAACAAATATCTTTCTTTCAATTTTTCTAAAAGTGGCTTTCTAAAAGATCCATTTTATTTGTTCATTAAACATTGAAATTAAAAATTACCTAAAATTAATATAATAAAAATAGAATTAATTTTGACCAAACATATTTTAATATTATTGCAAAATAATTGAAAACAATAAGCAGCAAAATATTCGGTTTTCTTTTATGGTAAAAAAATTCACCAACATAATTATCTTTGAATCTGCCTGGATCTGTTACAGTCATCATTCAATATGCAACTCTGGTAAACCCTGCTCTCAGATGCCAAGAATGAGAATTAAAGTGACGAAATTGTCAGGCATAACAATAAGATTCTCAAAAACACCTTTTTGTTAAAAATATTGCTCACCACTGTGTTCTCAACTCTTTTGGTCCCAATTGAGAGTTACAAAGTTTCAGCCTTCTAGGATAACAGAAAAACCCGAAAATTTGCAATAAAGGTAAGAGAATGTAATATTTTTAGAATTTTTTCAGAAATTGTATGTGATGTGTTAAAATTGGTTTATAGATGTTTCTTTCTATATTTAGATTTATATATATCTATATTTATTCAAAATATAAACAGAAAAAAGTATTAATTTTACCCTTAGCCATTGATGACTTAAGGAAAAACAAGTCTATCATGACAAAAAGTTGCTAAAATTCTGAGCTTGTTAGTACTTGATAAAACCATATGAGAGTTACTACGTGTTTGTTTTTACAAATAAAATATAGTCAAATGTTAAAGAATGATAAAGAAAAGAATGGAGTGATAAATTTAAATCTACAATTTGATTGATCACATGCAACATTAGGTTGAAAAGTTAAATATTCACTATAATTAATTATCCAAATGGTAAATATTCAAAACCAGTCACATAATATCTTATCATAGATTTAACTATTATAATTTTATTCAAATAGACTTCTTAAGCAAGGAGATTTTATAATTCTGAAGAAAATTTAGTGTTTGTTCATTTTAGTGTTTTGAGCGATTGAAGTTTATCATTAGTTTTGTCCCTAGTTTGGCTTGTGTCATTTTCTATATTTAAGTTCTTGAAAAATGTTTGATAAATGTTTTTGATTCTTAGAATCCAAAATCTTCTTCGAAGGCATGAAGAACTCTCCTCAAAATTCTATGCGTCTGTTTAATTATTTCTGATACAATATTTTTGATACATAGACAAACATATATTTCAACAGGATGTTTGAGAAGTTTGGGAACCAAGATGAAATATTAGGATTGTCTTGAGCTCAAATCAATGATAATTCCCCTAATATCAGAAAGAGAATATAAAACATCATGGCAAAGATTTCTCCAAGATCATATACTATATGTGAATGTTGTCTCTCAAGGTATGAGGACAGTTAATTCAATGCAAATATTATTATTATTTTCCAAATTGTGAAATGAGTCCATGCTTTTATTATTGTCAGATTTATTTCTGTACAGAAAATTAGATTTTTTTACGAGGTATACAGATATAATGCTGTGCATGGATATATTAATTTAGTTCATTAATAAATACAATTTTGAGTAATTGTTCTGGGTTTTAGTTATTCTATTAGGTGCATAAAATCATTGATACATATTTATGTTTATTCTTCTTGAATGTAATCAGAATTTTTCTTGTTACAACCATTACGAAGTACAGTAGAACTCCAATTATCCGAATTAATGGGGACCGGGACCCATTCGGATAATCAAATATTCGGATAATCGGATTTTTTTTAAAAAATTGCCATTGGAGAGAATAAAAGCTACGTTTTGATATTGCACTATTTTTTTATTGAATTAAATGAAAGAAACATGAAATTTTCACATGTTTTAAATATAAATAAATGTACTTATGTACAAGTTTAGAAATAAAAATCATTGTTTTTTAAACATCTCCGTTAATGTAAGCTGTTTTGCGGTCTTCAACCGTTTTCGGGCAGCCAGGTCACGCATTCGCTTGACGGTGAGCAGTTGCAAGTGGTCACACTCGGGCTGACGCTCCATCCACTTCAAAGCAGTCTCGAGGCCGGCAAATGCTTCACTAGCTGATGGTCCAGCGTCTACTTCAACATCAGCAGAAAGTTCTTCTTCCACTTCAACATCTTCTCTCACACTTACAACAATTTCATCGTCATTGAGAATTGGAAAACCAGGGTCACACGTGTCACAAGCCATCCACTCTCCTACATCTTCAGCACTTACTTCTGTACAACCAGGAATTTTTACAATCATTTTTCTTATTTCCTCTAGTGACAACGCATCTTCATCATCATCATCCTCTCCATATTCTTGTTTCTCATTTTCTTCAGATTCTTTTTTTTTTGTTCTTCTCAGACGGTAGGCCTTTCAGTTTATTCCACGCACGTCTTAGCGTCACTGCCGTAACCAAACTCCAAGCTTCCGCTACCATGTAACAGCAGTCCTTTAAATTTATTTTGCTATGATTTGCCAAAACCAATTCTTCATCTTCAGCACCTTCGATCAGCAGTTTTCTCAGCAGTTGCCTTCTGTAATGGCGCTTCATTGTTTCAATAACAGACTGGTCCATGGGTTGCAACAAACTTGTAACATTGGGAGGCAAAAACGTCGTTTTAAACTGCCCATTCTCTCTTTCCAACAGGTCTGCTGTAGGATGAGTGGGTGCGTTATCAACAATTAAAAGCACCTTACTGCCTTCTTTTCCCACCGATTTTTGGTGCTTTTTCACTTCAGGAATAAACACTTCATCATACCATTCGGTAAACAAAGCTGCAGTCATCCAGGCCTTGGGTTGACTTTTGTAGAAGAGTGGAAGTTTTTTTACGTTTTTAAATGCTCTTGGATTTCTTGATTTTCCTATCAAAAGAAGTGGCAGTTTATGATTTCCAGTGGAGTTGGCACAGTTAAGCACTGTAACACGTTCTTTACTGACCTTATGTCCAGGGGCACTAGATTCCCTTTTAGAAGCCAAAGTGGTTTTTGGTAATGCTTTCCAAACAAGGCCAGTTTCATCGGCATTATAAACAAACTCCGGATCATAGGATTCTGATGCAGTTTTAAATTTTTCAATAAAATTTTCAGCAGCTGCAGAGTCTGCTGAAAGCTTCTCACCAGCCAAATCTAACTCGCGTACACCATGCCTGAATTTAAAATTCCTTAGCCAGCCGTTACTAGCCTTAAAAGATGAATAACCAAGCTTTTCTGCTAAGATTTTGGATTTTTCACAAAGGATTGGACCTGAAATCGGATTTCCCATAGAACGTTGCTGCAAAAACCATTTAAACACGGCATCTTCCAAATTTTTGTTGGTTGTTGTCTTCATTGTTTTCCTGGAGGAACTTCCATCTTCATTTTCAAGCACCGAAACAAAGTTTAAAAGTGTTGACTTACTGTTTTTAATGTGAGAAATTGTTGCTTGTCCAACACCATAAATCTCAGACAACTTCTTACCCGTTACACCGTTATCGAGTTGCTCTATAATTTTCAGTTTGTCCGCTAACGATAGCACAACACGTTTTCTTTTCGAAGCCATGGTATAAAAACAATACAGTATTGTACACGCACAAACAAAAGTAAGCCGTAGCGAAAGAGTAGCGTCCTCGAGCAAGGTCAATAGCACACTGGCTAATCAAAACAAACAATGACAGGTGCGCCGTGACTGCAATGCGCCGGAACTTGTCTTAACTTGCCGTTGTGCCTACACTGACTTCGCGGGGGGAAGTCAGTGTAGGCACAACGGCAAGTTAAGACAAGTCAAGTCAAGACTTGACGCGCAAACACTGGCTTCGCGGGGGGAAGAATAATAGCGCACTTAGACTTTTTTTGGACAATTTTTTGTGATTCGGATAATCGGCGATTCGGATAGTCGGAGTTCGGATAATTGGAGTTCTACTGTACATTAATGTAAACTCACATGGTACTTGATTTAAATTTAAGGCTTCATACCAAATCATTTTAACAGGTTATTAATTGCCTCAAATATCAATTACCATTGTCAAAAGAAATAAATATTATCCAATGAGCTTATTGATCTCAATTAAATTTTAAATTAAAAAAAGGCTACTCAATTAACTTAGCAGATCTTGCTCTGGGTCTCTTAAGACTCAGATCAATTAATTCATTGTTTCTCCAGTAAAATCCTGTACAAGAAAAACCTACTGTCCCATATACCTTCCTATCTTATATATAGTTATATTATTGCATTATAAGCAGTGACATTTTCATACAGGGTTTTAAGATGTGCTGGATCTTTTAGACCCATTGCAAACACTGGTGTAATAATATGCGATCCTCTAGTTCCAAGTGAGTATTTACCATCAAAAAAAGGTTTAGCTAGGTCATTTGTGGTAATAACTTTATCACATCCTGGGTTAGAATGTTTTAATTAACTTAAAAACATACATTTTTAATATATTTTAATGGAATTGAATCTTAGTCACGAAGAGGGTGCAAATGGAATATCAGTTTTTTGTTGAGACAGAATTTAATATGCAAAGTAAGCTTTGAATAGATGAAAAAGAATGTGAAACATTGTTTAGGAAAGGGAAGATGACACTGATACTGAACAATAAAAATGCATTAGTGAAGTGGAAGGAAACCAACATAGTTGTATGTGTGATATTCACAGATGCATTAGAAATTCAAACCATAAATCATATTATAAAATAATAAAATCCAGTGATATAAGTCATAATTTCAGATTACATCAATAACTTTGATATTTATATGACATTATTTTTCAAGAAACAGTCTTGAATTTGTCACAGATGAGCTTCCCAGTTGTGGAGTATCAAATGATATTTCCAGGCAGTATTAGAGATAAAGAGGCACCATTTACTGGTTTTACTACTAAAAACACAAACTTCAGAGACAAGGTAAAAAGGCCTTTCTCAATCATTTGAAGAAAAAGACAGAAAAACTCATTATTTTTCTGTTTGGAGAATTCTGACAGCCAGGAAAAGTCAATAGATGTTGAGCAGGGTAGTGGCTATACAAAAACAAACATTTTGCTTGTTTGAGCATGTTGTGTATCAGAATGAAACGCACTCTCAAACAACAACAGTTTATTTTACCTCTTACAATACAGCTGGAAAAACCCGACGGCTCGGGGCCGTTTACAAGATTCGTAGTCGAATGAGCGGTGCGGGCCGCCGAAGGCGGCTTCCACGGGGACGACAGCGCGCTCCCCGTCGGAGGGTAAAGGCCACAACCGTACCCTAAAATCTCGGGGCGTCGGCATTATGAATGTAGCCGGCGTCAACGGCGGCGTGGCCTCGGCGAGGTGTGGCTGTGCCGGTACGGCGTAAGGCCAGCCAGGCGGCCAGCAGGTGCTGATCCAGAAGC
Organism: Acheta domesticus; assembly: GCA_031308135.1. Taxonomy (NCBI): domain Eukaryota; kingdom Metazoa; phylum Arthropoda; class Insecta; order Orthoptera; family Gryllidae; genus Acheta; species Acheta domesticus. The sequence continues at coordinate 31,515,089 of JAHLJT010009355.1, forward strand.
CGGCGGCCAGGGAATGAACGCGTGCCCTTACAACACGCTGCTATGCGGCGGGGTCGCGGGGCGAGCCTGCAAAATCTACTCCGTACCGGGGACGAGCGGGGTCAACCAGAAGCCACAATCCAGAAGAGCGAACCAGAAACAAAGCAGAGTCGTCTTTCAGTGTTAACCAAAAACCGCAAACCAGGAAAGTCCGGGGGCACAGCCGGTCCTAAAGCATAAACAAAGTACAGTGTTAACACAGATTCTCACAACGTCCCTACTCGCTCGCCCCCGGTGCCCGCCCCTCAGGTCGCTGCTGTATTCCTCCGCCAACCTGCGTCCCGGAACGCGAGCTTCAGATTATTTCACTTTCTTGGAAAATCTAGAGATAATTCTGAACAAAATTAGTAAACTCTCTTTTAAATCCATTGTTGTATGTGGAGATTTCAATATTGATTTTCTGAGCGAATCCCACGAAAAAGAGAAGTTTCTCAATTTACTTCATTCTTTTAATTTAGACATTACAGTGAATGTACCTACACGGAATACGCTTAAATCACAAAAAGGATTAGATCAAATTATAATTAACAAAACCACAACTACATATGAAATAATAACGAATAATCTAGGATACAGTGACCACGATGCACAAATTCTTACAATTACTAAGAACATAAACACTGACACAAATAATACACGCATGTGCAAAGCATTCACTAAAGTTAATATAAAATTATTTACGGACTACTTGATGAAGGAATCATGGGACGAAGTTTATAACGCTGTTGACACAAATGAAAAATATAATTTATTTTTCTCCAAGCTTTCAATTCATTTTAACGCATGCTTTCCTCTTAAAAAGAGAAAATTAAACATTTCAAGCAAAAGTAATACTTGGATCACACAAGGAATTAGAACATCGTGTAAAAACAAACGTACGCTTTACTTTATTTCTAAACATCATAACGTATCACCCGGTTTCCATATATACTTCCGAGAATATAAAAGAATTTTAAGAAAAATAATAGTTCAGGCAAAAATAATGAAAAATAGTCAGGACATTTTGAGCGCTAGTAACAAAACTAAAGCAATGTGGGATATCGTAAAAAATACAACCACATCATCTCGATACCTTGTAGAGAATGTTATTTTAAAGGATAATGAAAGAGAAACGAGTAATCCGGAAAAAGTTGCCAATCTCTTCAACAAACACTTTTCCAGAATTGCGTCTGATCTCACGAAGGGACTAAAATCACAAAATTCAACATTTTACACTTCCCAAAAAATTTCAGATACGATGTTTATTTCCGAAACTTCTCCCAACGAAATCCTCAGAATAGTCAGTAAACTAAAAAATAAATATTCATCTGGTTTAGATGAATTTCCGGATTGTTTATTAAAAACTTGTGCACCTGCCTTTATACATCCGTTAACCCACATTTTCAATGCTTCTTTATGTACAGGAATATTTCCAGATATTTTCAAAACAGCAATAATTAAGCCACTTTTTAAAAAAGGGAACAAAAATGATTTTCAAAATTACCGGCCAATTTCTCTTTTGTCAGTTTTCTCAAAAATATTAGAAAAGCTTTTCTACTTACGAATGGAAACATTTCTCAGGAAAAACAGAGCGTTTTCAGACTCACAACACGGTTTTAGAAAATCAAAATCTACGGAAACTGCCATTTTTTCTTTTCTCAAAGATGTTGCTTCATCAATAGACCAAAATGAAGTACCCATTGGAATATTCTTAGATCTCTCGAAAGCTTTTGACGTTATTGACCATAAGATCTTGCTCTCAAAATTACCTTCGTATGGAATCCGTGGTATTGCCCTAGATTGGATAACTTCTTACCTTAAACATCGGACTCAAAGAGTAGAAATACCATACTGGCAGGAAAGGACATTACATACTTATATTTCCAATTCTTTGCCAATTGTGCATGGGGTCCCGCAAGGTTCGATCTTAGGTCCTATTCTCTTTCTGTTATATGTAAACGATATGCCCTCGTCTATTAAAAATGGAAGAACGGTTCTGTTTGCTGATGACACGAATGTTCTTTGCAAAAAAGAAACAGTAAATAGTACAATTTCAGAAGTTTCAAATTGGTTTAATAATAACAAATTAATTGTTAACGGAAGAAAACTGTTTCAATGCATTTTTGCATCTCAAATCGAAAATCGCATGTTCCATTGAAAATGAACAATATGCAATTAGCTGATGTTGAGGCAACAAAATTTTTAGGTCTTTCAATTCAATCAAACCTCAAATGGAATGTACATATATCAGAATTAAACACTAAATTAAGTTCATTGTGCTATGCATTCAGAATTCTTTCAAATTCTGTCAGCCTTCATGCAGCTAGCTGCGTTTATTTTGCAAATGTGCATTCCCGCCTGAGATATGGCATAATATTCTGGGGAAGCTCATCCTGTAGTATTCAGACCTTCAGATTGCAAAAGAAAATTATTCGAATAATGAAAAAATGCCTTCCACGTGATTCCTGCAAGCCTCTTTTCATTGAGCTGGGAATCCTACCATTGCCTTGTCTATTTATTTACGAATCTGTAATATTTGTCAAAAATGACCTACTTAATGGAGGGAACATATTTTCATGCAATATTGATATTTATAATTACAACACACGCCGTAGAAATCACGTGCATCAAGTGTCAGTATCAACAGCTCAGTACAAGAAATCAACATACAATACATGTACGTTACTTTACAACGCATTGCCAGATGACATAAAACAATTAAAGTCGGTACACAAATTTAAGTTAAAAGTAAAATCTTTTCTGCTGCAAAACTGTTTCTATACAATTAGAGACTATACTGATCGTGAAAAAGAAAAATAATGTTTAATGTAACAAAACAAAGATATATAATGAATTAGTTTATGTTTGCATTGTATACATTTAAAAAAATATTTAATACGCCTGTACCAAGTAATGTACTTCAGCTTCCGGGTCAATGACCCCCATCTCGATCAGGTTTTTGTCCAGTTTCCCTGATCCATTGAGCAAATGCTGAGATGGCCCCTTGTTTTGCTTCTGGACGTAAATGTAGCTTCACTGTGCGCACGTTTTGTTGAGCACTCCTTTTGCTTGTAGTTCATTTACAGTTGAAATTGATTTTCTATAACTCGGGAAAAACATTTTTCAAATATCTTTATTTTTCTAAAATAATTATTTTCTAAATTCATTTTTTCGTTGTTTTTTTTTTTAAATTCTGGCCCTCAAGAAAATGTGCACAGATAAATTTCTTTCCCCACACGTCATATACAGTTTTTACTGTTTTTTTGACAAATAAATAAATATTTTCCGGGGTGGCGGAGCTCTGGTGCGCGCTATGTAGCGCGCCCCGTTCAACACTCACGGCGGTATACAGCAGAGCATATTATTGAAGCTTGTTATTGAGTCATTCCATTTAAAGTGATCAAGAATTAAATAAATTAGCCGCCTTACCATCTCAGAAAAAATCTTACTTTGTTAATAAATTTACTTAAGTTTTGGTTGTTCAATAACAGTTTTAGAAAACGTTAAATATAGGCCTAAGTTATTTACAACGGCGGCGGCCATTTTTGTTGTAAACCGCGCGCCATTTTTCGCGTTTGTAGACATTTACGGTTTTAAATTATTCAGCGCTAGAGGGTTGTAGCTTTTTAATATAAAATGTATTGGATTAAGTAAACTGTCTTAGGCCCTACAAATCAAAGATAAATTTATCTGCCTAATATGTTTTTCTTTCGGGTAATATTTGCAACCAAATCTATCGGACGCGAATTAACAAATTTCGATTTTCAGAGAGTAATTTTTCAAAGAAGGAATAGAGTCAAAGCCTTAATTTTTCCGCGATTTTTTTATAACAATGTAGTTACTTTACGTAAAATATCAAAGATACGTAGTGCACTACTTAAAACTTTACACTCTCCTAAAAATTGGAATTTTTTATTATTTTTCAAAGTTTCAATTGTAATATTTCTGTAGAGAAACCAGAAAAAATTTTGAAATTTGCGCTCTTAAATGGACACCAAACTGCAGTTGAAACTTCTTTATGATAGTAAACTGCAATATAAATCTCAAGTTTGTTAAGTATTTCCCATCTTTCAGTAAAAATTGTGGGAAAATTACTAACATTTAAAAATATATTTATGACTTTATTTAAAGTACTAATTGTGGAGAACAAATTTCATTTCAAGCAAAAAATCTCTTATCTGAGAGGCGGATCAATCTCGTTGCAATCTCGAAATCGATTTTCCGCAGCATTATATATTTTTTTCTACACTACCTTACTCTCTGCTACCTATTACTCCGCATACACACACTTTTTGAGAAAGTAAATAGTCTTTCACTTCGACAAAAGAACTTTGAGAATTGTCGTACAATTTGAAATGTAGGCCCTGTATCAGTGACGAAAATATTTTAGAGAACGAATGGGAAATTTCTCAACACGTAACACGAGGGTTTTGTCATGTATATAATGAAAAAGCCGTAAAATTAAAAAAAAAAGTAGTTCCTTTTAATAATTGCCAAGTGTTCCCACATTTAGCATTCGCTTTTTTTCTTTCTTCAATTTTGGCGTCTAACCTCTAAGGGCGTTTTGGGGACAAAAACAGTATAAGTCGTGCATTTTTGAATTAGGTGCCCAGGAGACAATTTTATTTTCCCAGGGACAGAAAATCGCGAAATCAGATACAATTACACTAATTGAATAGTACTTCATAACGTCCCTAGTGCGCAACACTGACCAAGCGGATTGGCTGCTGACAGGAAAGAGAAGACGCTATGAATTATAGGAAACTGAAACGTCTCCTATAAGCTTTGTTGAAACGCGAGCCAAAACTAATCGTTGTATTTATTAATTTATTTAACGTCAAGAAACAGTTAAAAACCGGGTATGACGTACTACGGGGATAAGTATATTCCGTGCACGGTTTCTTACAGTCTGAGATCTCTATCCTAAAAAGTGAATGTGCAAATCGCAGACATCTCAGCTCACGCCCCACCTTCAACCCCACCACCATGCCTTCAACAACGCGCCAGATCAGCCATGCGCAGCTGCTCTTTTCGCCACGAAGACCCCATCTGTTCATTATGGGGTCGTAAATATCGGCCATGTTGACAGATTTCCATCTCAGAAACCATACCACTCTCAAAAAGACGGCACAGCTACGTTGAGAAAGCATCGTGAGAGCAGACTTCACGCGCACGATAGCCGACCCACGCAAAGGCGACAGATGTTTGTTTTGGAGCAAAGAATTATTGCAAGTGCGGAGTTCCGAGCCTCCTAATCCCTGAGGACATACGAGTATAATAAAATACACATAGCAGTGTGCGCATCTGGTACCATAACAACTACTTTTCTTCAAACAGCTGAATGGAAACAATTTTTAACCAATAGGTCAACCGTGGGAAGGACGTTCCAAGCCAATAATTGTTCGACAATTTTCAGAACTTTCTCGAACATCCAAATTCGACAAATAGCAGAACAATCTGACAATCGCGTGATCAGAAGACTGAATGTAAGAGAGGAGGGGAGGGATTTCTCTTGAAGGAGCTACGGGCACGGCGATGAAAATTTACTTCGATCACAAACTTACTTCGGTCATAACATACAAGTGAGCACTTCAAGCCCAGATCTTCAGGCAGAACTTTGAAAATTTCTGAAAGCAACTACGCCGGTTAAAAAAAAATACAGACTGCGGTCTCATCAATAGGTGCTATTACATCACCCTGAGCTATTGCCGAACATGAAGGCAGCACAAAGCGATACTTCTCGCCACAACGCGAGGAGGTGACCCGCGTGACCTGCGTCGACCCGTGAGATTGACAAAAGCCGGCACTCGTAGAAGCGAGTTTGTAACGCACTTGGCGCCCAAAATCCACTCATGCAAACTCTGAGCTACATCACGAGTGTCATCGGGTTCGTTATTTGGCCCCTAAAAATCACGAATGCAAACTCGGAGCTACAACACGAGAACCTACTGGCTCGTTACGTTACGTTAACACACAAGTGTATTCACCTGAACGTTACATTACATTTGACGCCCAGCCTGTATTTTCTTGCATATTCCGTTACAAAACGTAAAATAAATATACATAATTCCAACCAATACAGATATCTATAACTATAACACTCGACGCAGTAATCATATTTATTATCAGTATCAGCAACTCTACAAAACATCACATACATGTTCATTAATTTACAACTTACTGTCAAATGACATTAAACAATTAAAATCGATACACAAGTTTAAGTTCAAAGTAAAATCTTTTAGAGACTATACTATGCATGAAAAAGGAAAATAATATTGGTTTTAATAATAGTATCTAATCATATATAATTATATCATATATAATCTAATATAATCATTTAAAATGTATAATTCTTCTTTCCAACGAGTGTTTTACAGCGTTCGCTGTTTCCAACACCCAAGTCGCCATATTGTTCTGTCCAACACATCCAGTCCTTCCAGGTGTCTGGATGCCATCGCTTAGCATACGGACAGCATCTCCCTAAGTTTTGCTCTGTCTTCCTCTTTCTCTTCTTTCATCTGTTGTCCAGTCCCCTATTTTCAGCGGCCATCGAACCTCTTCCATTCTCCCTAGATGTCGATACCACAACAGGCTCTTGTATTCTATTCTATCAATTACTAGCGTACCCGTGCGAGAACTCTCGCATGTTAAATCCCACCCTTTCCCTATCCATTTGTCTATAATTTCCATCAAGGTACATGGGAATGTGTCTCAAACGAATTTTGCATTTTTAATATCTTTTTCTTATTTCTTTCGTCTACCATATTCCATTTAGTTCCTTCACAGTTTTGCGTCCTTGATGTTTTCGCTTTTCCATATGTCTCACAGTCGGCCTTAATATTGGAAATAGCCCCAAGATATTATTCTGTATGGTTCTAAAAAACTAAATACTCCTGTAACAAGTATTGTACCTCAGCTTCTTTGTCAATGACCCTCATCTCGATCAGGTTTTTCGTTCAGAGTCCCTTTCAGCAAATGCTGGGATGGCCCCTTGTTTTGCTTCTGAACATAAATGTAGTTGCACATCTGCATGTTTTCTTGAGCACTTTTGGGAATGTAGATATTCGAAAAATCGTTTTTCATTTAATGCCACAGTAAGTCGATGCCTTCACTTAATGTGCAGGGGTAATAGACTAAATCTGTAGCTGATTTGCCATTGAAAATAGTTTTTATTACACGTGAGATAATATTTTCATATCAATTCTTGTCAAACACGCCCGTTTCTACTTGTATTCATAATTCAACTTAATGTGTATATGAGTTACGACCAAAGACATTTTGTAATAGTATTAGGAGTATTAGGTAGTTAGGACACACATCACAGAGCTCACAGTTTTTAACTGTCTTTGGTGTCAAATAAAGTGTTGACACCGCGCGGCAAACTGGGACATGGAACAGGGAGAAACACAATGAGCTGAAGGGGTATCCAAACGGAAATTGAATGAGCACGTGCAAATAAACGCCAAGCAGGAAACGAAATCTTTTGTCGATGTAGTAATTCAGCACGCGGCTGCACGCATTCATCTAACTGCTCTCTCAAAATTACTAAGAACTATTTCGAAGCTTTAACATCAAGTGTCGAACATATTACGTGTTAGGGAAAAATTAAGGAACAAAGTTCGCATTGTGACGAATAAAACTGGTGACGAATTGCTTATGACTAAATTATCTGGTTAAATTTCTATTAATAATAATCGGAGAGTATAACTTATTCAGAAAATAACAACCGATTTACAAATATTTCGATTTTTTATTGTCTGAAGAAATATTGCGTTTTTTAATTTTTTATTGAATAATTACATGTCTTTGGTCAGTTAGGCCATTGGCAGCAGAAGATGAACTAATCGAATATTACATATAGAAATGAGTACCGTAGAAATGAGAAATGAGTAAAAATGCAACTCACGCATCAAGAACAATCCATTTCATGTGTTTAAGTCAAATTCGAAAGGAGGTTACGGGGGATCGAAGAATTGTTTGGGCAATTTACGTTTTAGTCTATTACGATGGGGATTATGTTTACCAAGTTCAAAATGAAGTGCAGATGGAATTGTATTAATTTTGCAGTAGAATTTTCCTGAAATTTATAGAAAAAAGTTTTTAATTAGAAGCATACCTAACTCAGAATGAATTTGTATGTTGGGAATAAACCAAGGGGCTTTAACATTAGTTCTTAGACAGGTATTCTGAAAAAATTGTATTTTATTAATGTTCGTTTTAGATGCTGATTCCCAAATTGGACACGCACAATATATTATAGACCGAAGCATTGCTTTATAAACGTGCAATTTAGTCAGTATACTTAGTGAAGAAGAGTATTTAACCAAAAGATGTTAGCTAACGAATGCTAAAGGATGTTTATTAGCTAACGAAATTCTATGGGCGATATTATTTCGCCAATGGAGTCTTCTGTCCATTAATACTCCTAAATTTTTTACTGGCTCTGGAGATGAAAGCCATTTTATCGGTTCGTTTTGATATGTAAGAGGAGGTAGTTCATTATACCTACGTAAGGAAAAAATTGCATTGCATTTTGATGTATTTAATTTTATGTGCTACTTTTTAACCCATGAATCTACCTTATTTACATGGGTTTGGAGTAAAGTAATTGCAATTTCAAGAATTCTATGAGTACCGAATAATACAGAGTCGTTTGCAAATAATGAAGTGTCGTTTGTTGTAGGAAAATCTGAAATAAATAAATTAAAGAGGATGCGTGAGCTCCTTATGGGACGTCGGCAATAATGGATTTTGGAAATGAAATGTGGTGTTTAAACGGATGGAAAAGATGTGATTATTTAAAAAATTGCGAATTAAATCTTGGAGGTATTGAGGAATTCCTAAAAGTGAGAGTTTGTAAATTAGACCTGGGTGCCAAACTGTATTGAAAGCCTTTTCAATATGAAGAAAAACTGGGCTAACGTAATGAAAATTATGAAAAGCAAGAAGTATGTCTTCAGTTAGACTGAGTATTTGGTGATTCGTGGAGAGAAGAGAGCAAAAGCCATATTGATGGTGAGGAATAGAATTTATAGAATTTAAGAAAATACTTGGTCTTTGGAAAATACACCGTTTAAAAATATTACCTAAAGCTGGGAGTAAACTAATTGGTCTGTAATTTGATGAATTTTCTGGTGGCTTTCCAGGTTTAAGAATTGGAATAATTGGACATATTTCCATTATTCGGGAAAATATGTTACTCGAAATATTGCTTTTCGATATCGTTAGCCGTTTAGTAATTAAGGCGTTCTTAGTTGGTGGGACATCCTGTAAAGGAATTTTTTAAAGTTATTTTTTGGGGGTAAGAACGATACTATAGCTATAAATACGCCAATACACTGACAGGTTCGAATACAACATGCAGATCTTGCAGGGCATCATATCTGAAAAGACTTTCATATTTTAATCGGGGATACCAGTTATTTCGGTTGACCACACACTGAGGAAGAGGAAGAACAAAGTTCAGGATGTGGTATGGGTTCGCCTCAGGAAACAGGAAATTTAGCTGGAAGGGTAAGATAAAATGGCTTTGTAATGCATCTCCCTGCAGTTTTGCATTAACAACTGGTCGCAAGTCGTATGTTACACACTCACCGTCAATGAACATGCCTGTGGAAATGAGTTATAACAATAAGTCGGAGTTATTCACGTCCTCTGTAGCAGGGCTCTCAAACAGAGCACGTGCAACGTTTCTGCTCGTCGGGGCAAGCCATGCCCGTGATGAGGGGAAGTAGACGTCTTCAGCTCTGCATAGTAGTAAGATACGTCGAGACGCATGAAAACAGTAAGCTTCAGAACGAACGCTTAAAAATTATTTTTTTAAATCGAAAATATTTGTTTTTGTATCATTTTCTCCCTTCAACATTTTAAAAAAATATTAAATTGGAACTAAGAGCCATACAAAATATTGTGGAGAACATATTTCCAAAAAGATGGACGAGATGTTAAAAATAACAATTTTATCTATCTTCACGTTCTTCGTTGTGTGGTGGAGAGTGTACTTAATTGAAAACAAATGGTACTACAACAAATACTTTCTCGCATTATTTCTTTCTTTTGCAATTTTCGTAAGTTCAGAAAGTTCAATGGAAATGAGATCTGCGCCACTTTTTAAGTGCTCTTTTCTCTATCCAAAGAAAAAAATTGAAAAAAATTTTGAGAAAAAATTAATAAATTGCATTAACTTCAAGCAAAAATTACGTGAATACTCTTTTTTTAAAAAAAACTAACATAACCTTATTTAAAGATTAAAGTTTTTAGAACAGATTTCACTTAACCAAAAATATCTACCATCAAAATTGTACATTTGAAATATTAAGTTTTTGCAATTTTCAAAAATACAGTATTTGTCGAAAATGGGACAAGCAGCATTTATTTGACCGTCCTTTAATATATACAAGGTACGTGGAAAATGAAATTAGAGTCGCTTTTGAGAAAATAGTTTAAAAATTGCGTCTATTTCACGCAAAAGATATTTTTCATCAACAAATTGCATTAAGAAAAAAATCTCTATTATTTTTAATATTGTAGTTGTAGGTTACCGCCGAAATAAATGAATTTTGTAATTTTCGAAAATTTATTGATTTTAATGAAAATGAGGTATACGCTAATTTTAAAACGTTCTTTACGTTTTCCTAGGACAAAGTACTCATATAATAAAAAGTAGAAGCATAATATTTTCTCGTATTACTAGGAACAGTTACGTAATATTATAATATTGCAATTTCTGCTCTGCGCTTCAGCAATCATTTGAAAAAGCTCAAACAAATTCAAACGAAGTGCCGGCAGTGCATATCCGCAATTATTTCGATAGTAAGGAACAGTAGACATTTCTTACTTTTACAAATGAAACATGAAAAATATCAAATGTTACAATATTTGCAGCACATTGTACAGACAAACAAGGATCATTTCACATGTAAATTAAACATCCAGGACTGAAGGCAGACGTTTTTGAGAAAAGTTTGAAAACGTCGAGGCTTCTTGTTAAATACCACAAAAAATCGAAAACATCAAATTCATCGGCCCGCGACATCAGTCAGACCGATTAGGGAATATTAATTTTGGTTAAAATCCAGCTTAGGGTAACTCGGCGATAAGATATTTTTTTGTCGAAAAATAACCGATTTCCGGCGCACAGATACAATACTTTCTCTTCTTTAGTAATGCGAGAGAATAAAAATAATTTTGGATCAGAAGCATTATTCAAACGTTTGACTTCATTTTTCATTAATATCTTCTTACCCTGCTAATCTCCATTTGTAAGATCAACATGAGTAACTATTGAAATTCTCACTCGTCAGCTACACTCGAGAACAAGTGTGCCTTACCAGGCTAAGAATAGGCCACACAAGGATAACCTCTTCATTCATTCTGAACAATGAGGAACCGCCTGTTTGCGTCTGCGGTGGAGTTTTAACAGTAAAGCATCTACTAACGGACTGTGTGAATGTCGCAACAATCAGAAACAGAGGTGGAATGAAGGGGGACCTGAGGGAGGACCTAGGAACGGACACAGCGGCGACTGGCAGGACGTTGAAATTCCTGAAAGAGGCAAATGTGTTTCATAAAATCTGAATTGTAACAGTAAATTGTACTTGTATATGTGACATTTTATAATAAACAGTAAAAAGGCTAAAGGCCTTAGTTGCCGAGCCTTCAAACATAATAAAAAAAACTATTGAAATTAGTATGGTACGAGTTTAAACGCAAGTTGATCTCAGATTTCAATTTTCCTCCTTACACACACAATTTTAATCGTTTTGATGTGAAATAAAACTTTTTTTTATAATTTAATAAATGCCTTTATGAAATAACGAGTTTGCTCTTCCAAAACCGAAACTTTCTCATAAAGTTTGCAAGTTGCTGGGATCTTGTCATTAGGGCTCACAGAGTACAGGAGATTGTAAAAGTGCCAATCCATCTGACGACCGATTAGGTTTTCCCTAATTTGTCTGTCCCCTAATTTTTATACGCAACACAATACATACCTTTTGTTATCACCATTCCATGAAAATATTTTTTTATTTAATGTAATCCATTAACAAAATGAACGTTTTCCTTCCGTAATCACTACAGGAAGAGAACAGCAATTGAAAAATATGTGCAAGTTCTAAGTACTCGCATATATGTCAACGGAGACAATACGTGAAATAAATGATATGGCATTGGAAAAAATTATTATCTAAAACAATTTCCAAAACTCACAGAATTTGTAGAAGAAATAATGGATGAATTAAATTTTTTTGTCTAAAACATAGAAATAAAAGGCTGGAGAGTACGTACTGGTAAGTTAAATGTGTCATAAGCAGGCTTACACAATAATATCTTTAATTTGAAAAATATAGGTATACAATATATTTACAGTAAAAATTAAAAAAGTACTTGGCACATAATTGTATCATTTAGTTGTTTTGGAGAAATTAATTTCTCCTCGTGATTCTCGAGTATCAAGGACATCATAAAAAAACAAATAGAAGTTCAACTTTGCGTCAGGAGGGAATTTGCAAGTCTTCTTATGGTACTATGTTTTATGTGAGACAACTGTGAAATGATATATGCTCTCATTTAACAACATAGATAAATGCATACAATGAAATGTAACATTGATATTAGCATGTTATCTTGAATACTGAATACTCATATTTTATAAAGGATCAGTGGTGACGAAAATAATAATTGTAATAGTAATAAACTCCAATACAGTTATACTAATAAGTCAAAATTGTAGCGTCTTACTCTCTCATTGTCTTCTTCATGTATTAAGATACATTTGAAGTTTCATATCTGTAAATTTACTTCAAATATTTTACACAATTTGGGGTTGATTTTTGTCCTTGATAATTCTCATGTCCTTTCTCTCATTCCTTGAAGTTCTACGCTTCCATTGGAATAATAAAACACTTGAAATTAATAAATTGATATTAAACTGCCACAGATGCTTTTGTAGAAATTATTTGAAGTCGGTAATCAGACACTTATCCTTATTGATGAAGTTTTGTACTTTCAGACATTGAAGATTTTGTACAACAGTGTTGAAAAATACTAAACGACTAAATCATTGCACAGAAGGAAAGAGTAAGTGAAAATTCAGGATACTCATATCATTCACTAGTAATAATTTCTTGTGATCCGCACCATGTTCATTTCTTTCCTACTAGAAAAAGTGAGAGAAAAACGTTGATGAGAATTTGTGGTGTATTATCACAGACTATTCGAGGTTTTAAAGATTAACTATAGGCATATCTGTAAAGTAGTTGTCACGTGACAACACATGTCGCGTGGCTATCACAATTTGACACAGAGACGTTGGATGCATCAAACATAAATCTCAACAGTGACATTTTGGTTCCACAGATAATGCTTTTAAATGAAAAAGACGTATCTCTTAGTGTTTCTTGCCACCAATAATATGAAATAAAGCTATGACGAAGTTGTACCTTTGCACAGTTTCCTCATGTGTAAAACAACTTAGTCACTTAGTGAGAAAAGAATTTAAAAACAGTCTCTTATATAAAACGTCGGAGAAAACCTATCTACGACAAATGACAATTTTCATGTCGTTTCGACAGCCCTCAGTGGTCTTGTGAAGTATGGCGCTTTCACAAAACAGCTTTAATCGGTCATTTGTTATCACTAGTTTACACGTTGATTCCTTATTTCATCTCTCCAGCACCTATCACTGCATCAGGAGCGAAGCAGCTCCATGCTCCATTGGGAGATAATTATCCTCTTGCAGCCAACAGAGGGCATGTGCTAGTACAGCTACGTGGGAGGCTGCTGGGGTGGTGAAGTGGCTTCATGCGTTGCGATTTCTGAGCCGTCGGCGCTGGATATCGAAGGTGGGTTCTTTGGTATTTGCGCCTTGATTTCTGTCCCGTTGGTGTTAGAGATCGGATGCTGGATTTCAAGGTGCGGCACTTTGGCAGTCGTCCCGTTGGCAATGGGAGGGCTGGATTGAGATTGCATTTCCGGCACTTGTACTGCGCAACCGTTTGCGCTGGGGAGCTCAGGTTGAGATTGAGGTCCCGACACCTTATCGCCCCCGCGTTAGCGCCGGAAAGCTCAATTTGAGTGTGGGGTTTTGGCGCTTTATCGGGCAATCCATTAGTGCCGTGGTGCGGGCAATCGATCTGAAATCGCGTTTTGAGCACCGTTCCATTGGCCCTTTGGATCTCTGGTTGCGACTGGGATCTCTGCTCTTTGATCGCCTCCTCGTTGGCTACGGGAGGCTGGGTCTTCGGCCTCGGCGCTTTGACGGCCGTTCCGTTGCCGCTCGGGAGCGCCGGTTGCGAGTGGGGCCGCGGCCCTTTGGTCGCTCCGTTGGGCAGCGGAGAGATGGCGGCCGGCGAGACGCGGACGCGTCAGCCATGCCTCTCCCAGCGGCGACAACTGCAGCAGCGAGCTCTGCCGTGTAGATGTGGTGCTGCGGTAGGTAGGACTGCGCGCGTTCGAGCTCTCGTCCAGCCCGACCGGAAGACCCAAGGCGCTCGCCCGCTTGCGGAGCATTTGCCACACCTGCACACAGGAGAAGGGGTTCCATAGGCAATGAAATAGACAATGAACTCATTTTATTTTAAACTCCAAGAGGAACTCAAAACCGCTCGAATTATTCAATTCGAAATGACCGATTCAGTTATTATTAAAAAATAAGTAAACACAGACGTACATAAAAAATGTAATTTATTTTATCTAGGCACTATATTTTAAATGATTTTTGTCAGCAAATTCGTCGGGTTTTAATATACTAAATGTGCAAAGACGACAGATCTCGGTCGCGACCGGAGATCCACAGGGCCGTTGAAACGATGATAAAAACATTGCGAATTCAAATTATTTAAAGCTAAATTAAGATCACAAAATTCTATTAATAACTTTAAAACACATTTGTGTATTTTTCCAAGTGAAGTTCGAAGGCTCCAACTTTAGTTTCATCAGTCGTCTAGTATGAAGGCTAACTACCGATAAATGCGTCCTCACATTTATGGACTTATTTGTTACTTCTTGTGTACTTATACTCTTAAGTACTTTAGTTCCTTTTTCCACATTTGAATTCGTTAAGTTTGGTTCTTTTTTGAATCCTTTTATTTCTTGAATTTCTTGAATCATTGAATTTCCACTTTAGAATTCAGTATGGTTCTTTTTTAATCCTATAAAGTAATCCAATTATTCGAATGTGATTCAATTCCTTCAAACAATTTGAATTACACCATCAATTACGCCTACTTCAAATTAAGTTTCTAGGGAAACAAATTTTCTTACAGTTATGAATATAAAAATGAAAGTTCATAATATAAAAATTCGGATTAACTAATGCCCAACAACAATTCATAGTTTCTGCTGTATCTCTCTAGGAGAAAGGGAACACGTATGACTGGTGGTTCCCAATTGACGCGCTGCTTTTGATAGCTGACAATCTCACAAATTGATAATCTGTCACTGTGGATGAGTGTGCTTGTTCATGGAACATACCTTGCGTTTGCAGCAGAAGATTATAAAGATGAACACTCCGCGTAACGTGTTGATGACGTCTGTGAAGAACCAGGCGGGGTCGACGTCGTCGGTGTCATTGTCTTGGCGAGCGGAATACGATACCACCTCCAAGACCCATGTCACTCCCATCAGGAGGAACAGCTTTGTGTACAGGATGAACCTGAACAAAGAAGGGGCTGATGTTCTCTTATCCTGCCATGTCATACGCATTTCAACATTAGCGGACATTGTAACTTCGGTTATAGAGAGATACTACGTGAAGGGACCGCCTTGCCAGCTACTGTTTGGTCATTCCTGGCAACATGCACTCATGCATGCAGTTCAACATGTACTCATGCATGCCAACATGCACTCATGCAGGCAGGTTATTTCCATGCACTCATTTTCTGATTGCATTCGTTTAATGTTAGTTCATTTGTAAATGACTTCATCCCTATTTCTTGCAATGTCATCTCTCTGGATGACTAGCTTGTCAGCTAGGTCGAATTCAATCGCTGTCTGGAGAAGAATTCTAGCGGCCGGCTTCTCTGATCGGTAGTTTTCCGTGGTCTCTCCGATCAACACCAGGCGAATACCGGAACAGTACCCTAACATTCCTCGTCCTTGTCCTATCCTCTCTTCTTACACACACACACACACACACACACACACACACACACAAACACACACACACTTACATGCACTACACTACCACACATGTCGGGAGACCGGTCGGGAGCTTACAGCTTGTCCCGGCTGGGGCGGTGCCCCGCTGATGGGAGATACCTGGTTGAGGGGGAAAGTCCTACGCCGACCTACCCGCTAGTCGACGGTAGGTCGGCGCCAGATCTCGCCATCCAGCGAGGAAAATATCATCGCCACCTCCCGAGGAAAACACGCATTACACTTACGAGACTGATGACCTAAGTAGTTGACGCGCCCGGAAACACGAATCAATCAATGAATCAAGCCACCCCTCTTAATTCACAATTCAACGCCCGACACGGTCAGCGATCGAATTACCTTTCTCCTTTGCAGGTCATTAAAGACGAATTCAGTGTATGTATTGTTCGCGCCATTTCTCGCCATGAAGGACTTTCTTTATTGGTTCAGGAGAGACTGACAGTGTTTTGATTTCATCACTAAAAAGAATACAGTAATAATGGACTAGTGAGAACCCGTGCGATTAAATCGCATGGTTAGTCAAATAACCAAACTGTTTTCTGCTTGAATTCTTTTTTTGTATTCCAACGCTATAAACGATCTAACCTAACTAAGATCACTAACCTCTCATATTTCAAGATTTCCATTCAATGTAGAAAATCACTTTCGCGTGCTTACACAACCTACACTAAACTGAAACAAACAAAAATGCTTGAGATTGCAACATTCACTTGTCCCCCGCCACCGTCCGACAGGGTAATTTTCTTCCGAAAGATCGCGCGGCAATCAGAAATTACGGATCCCGAATTACTACTTTTTTTAATATTTACTTATTTTTAACGCAATTTTTCAATACTAATGTCCCATGTGCAGCTGAAAAGAAACACGATTTTTCAATCCATTGCTTCTTTACACAGATTGGTTTCGTACGTCGCCCAATTTATTGAAAAGACCAAACAGCACTTTGAGAAATACAAATAAGAAGATACTATTCATGGCGCAAAGCAGATGAGAATATGTGTGCAGTTGAGACATCAAATGAATGTGAACGGGGAGGTCATCAACACTGAATTTAAAAGAGCCTGCATTTTTTACTTTCATCAAACTTTAATTAAAGTCGCAATAGATTACATTTTAATCAAATAATTATGTATGAAAACAGTATTTAATAAGAATGGAAGTTTTAAAGTGTAATTTTCTTGCATTAGCTAAGTAAATATAGTTAATATTATTCAGTGTTATACATTACCCAGAAGGCGGAATAGACTAAGTAATAGGGAGCATCCACAGCCACACCGTAAGTATGATGAAATGAAAACTGAAGCATTTCCACGTGTTAGTACCGCCCCCTCCCCAAATTAATTTAGGCATGAATTAATTTTAACAATGGTATTTAATATATTAATTACCATTTGGACTATATAATTCTAAACAACCTGTACAAGTATTGAACCTCAGCTTCTGGGTGAGTGACTCCCATCTCTATCAGGGTTAACGTCCAGTATCCCTGATCCCTTGAGCGAAAGCTGAGACGGCCCCTTGTTTTGCTTTTGGACATACATGTCACTTCAGTGCTCGTCTTTAGAGTTCAGTGAGAAACGTAGTTATTCAAATTATCGTTCTCCATGTTCTCGCAGTAGTAAGTCAATTCCTTTATGAAGAACACCACGAGGAGATAGCAACCCAAATCTACAGCCGATTTGCCTTCTCAAATAGTTTTTATTACTCGGAAGCGAATATTTTCTTATCAACTCTCGCTAAAAATGCTCATTTCCATCTGTATTCAGAATTCAACTTGTATATGGGTTAGGGCATGGATCCCAGAATTTAAGAAAACGAACTATGGGAAGTATATTATGTGCACATCACACAGTTTTTAAATATTTTTGACGTTGTATAAACAACTAACTAAATAGATTCGTAGGCTTCCGCGGCCAGAGTCGTTCGGTTTTGGCTGTCCGGCATGAGCCGCGTCTCAGTCGATCGTGCTGACGCGTTTCGGCATCATTTTGTGCCCTCCTTAGAGCTTTACTACTGGCACTAGTGTTTGTTAGCTGTATAGCTCTAAAAAAGGCCACACCATGATGGTCGTAACGTCATCTCGATCGACTGAGACGCGGCTCATGCCGGACAGCCAAGAATCAAATAACTAAATAGAGTATGAAAATAGCCGGTGACATGACTGAGCAGAGTGCAGCACCTAGGTTTGTGAATAGAATTCAAATTATTTCTACATGTTACCACCGACCACACCCTCTCAATTCAACATGAATTGTGTGAAATGAAGTGTGAAACAAAATGAAGTGTGAAACCAAATGAAGTGTGAAACCAAATGAAGTGTAAAACCAAATGAAGTGTGAAACCAAATGAAGTGTGAAACCAAATGAAGTGTGAAACCAAATGAAGTGTGAAACCAAATGAAGTGTGAAACCAATGAAGTGTGAAACCAAATGAAGTGTGAAACCAAATGAAGTGTGAAACCAAATGAAGTGTGAAACCAAATGATGTGTGGAACAAAATGATGTGTGGAACAAAATGATGTGTGGAACAAAATGATGTGTGGAACAAAATGATGTGTGGAACAAAATGATGTGTGGAACAAAATGATGTGTGGAACAAAATGATGTGTGGAACAAAATGATGTGTGGAGCACAATGAAGTGTGAAAACAGCCGGCGACCCATGAGTGAATGGGGCTCAGCAGCTGACCTGCGCTTTTCGCCGGAGAGGCGCGAGGAGCGGTCGTGGCGCACGCTGTCGCCGCGGTTGAGCTGCGCCGCGTCGCACTGCGCCGCCGCCAGCCGCGCCGCCGTGAACACGAACAGCGCCGCGTTGGCCGCCAGCAGCGCCGCCATCGGCCCGTAGAAGTACGCCCAGTGCGCCGCCTCGCCTGCGCACACACGAGCGCACGCTCTCCTTACCGCCTTCCCCGGCCATTTCAATACGCTCAAGGGCGTGTGAAGTAGGGACATGCGACATTGATGTAAGTGGTTTCAAAACATCGATTTTTCTATAAACATATTATGTTTTAAACATGTATTGATGTATTGAAAGCCGATGTTTTTTGAACATCGATGATTTATAGCTCGATGTTTTTACGTTTACGATGTTTTGTTCGTGGACGAAAAATTCCAAAATCACAATTTTGTAAAAGTGGAAATATGAAATAATAACTGACAGTAGTCACCTGTTTTCAAACCACACGAACGCGATATGTACTATCTTCAATTGAAGAGACTGTTATTCATCACCCGAGATCATAATGCCCTGTTATTTCCTTCGTCTTTCCTCGCATTTCGCACATGGAGAGGAGTTTTTAACTTCGTGTTCAGTTAACTTTTAATTACAAAATAAGATGCACGACCTCTGTCAAATTAAATTTTGTTGCGCACGAATTTGATGTTAGAGGTTACTTTAAAACACCGATGTTCAGAAACGTCGGTAAGTTTTGGTCGATGTCGCATCACCAGTGTGGAGAGTTTACACTAAAATAAAAGCACCCGTTTCATGCTGTGAGTACATCCAAAGAACCTGCTCCTCTTAGGAAAGCTCTTTGTCACTATGCAATTCTGTAGGTGTTTCATCAAGCAAATATGACAGTTGTGTAAGTTTTACGAGACATTACCTTCACAAAAACCAGTTAATGTACCTCTAATGAATTGGGAATTTTCCCAGGTGGTGCATCAAACATCATGAGACTCAGGACTCACATAACGAAGATCACAAGAATGCAGTTAGATATAAAATAGATTATTGAAAATAAATAATTCTACTCTCCAAAACAGTTTCCACTCAAGAGGGCAAAAACTTGAAGTTTGAATTAGATTGATACCCTCAAATTCTATTTTGTTAACAAATTAGCGCATTCGTGTTTTACCACAATAGAAATCCAGCAGTTTTTAATTTTTTCTGCAATAATTTATAAAACTACAGTGATTTTGTAAATAGTTTCTTTTAGCTCAGTGTCCTCGTTATGAAAAAAAATTCCCACCGAAATGCTTATTTGTTTTCAAAGTTACATTACATTAATAAAGAGCAATAATTTCATTACATTATTTTATTTTATTACTTCTTGTTACTTACCATAAAACCAGCATTCTTTGCCTCCGAAGTTCGGCACGACCGCCCACAGAGGGAGCGCTCTGTACTTGTGAGCCGTGTGCATGCCCACTGTGACTGCGGTGATGATGAGGGGACAGCCCCATGCGTAGAGGGAGTACCACAGGAACTTTCTGCGCGATGTGTCCAACAGGCTGCCGAGAAGGCCACGCAGCCCACTGCAGCACAAAGACGCGAAAGTAAGCAAAGCTCATACTCAAATAGCAACCTTCAGATCGACATAATTTGCTTCTGCGCGAATCGGTTAACGTAAAATATTATCAATATCTGAGATGGGAAATTTCAGCAATCTATGTGGCAACGCCATTACACATTTCATCTCTTTTACATTAGTTACAATTTCGAGACGCCTTCTAAGGCGTTGGAAAATTTTCAGACTTGCTTTGAATAATAAAACTCGTATTTACAGAAAGTATAAATTCATACAAACATTATTTTGCAGTTAATTTTAGATTGTAAAGATAATATTGAAACTGAGGACTACCAACTGGTATTGCATCTCTACCGACTGCGAGACTCACCTGAAGGCCCAGGAAATGTCAATGCAGAGCACGTTCAACCAGAAGAAGGCTGCCAAGAAGCTGAACTGAATGATCATTGCTGAAATAAGAATACGATGATCGTGAACACACACAAGTTTTATAAAACAAGTCGGTGGAAAGTTTTTCAAGAAGAGTGGTCCAGAGGCATAACGTTGGTGGATCGGAATTCCACGAAAATTGTATTTATTATCAAACAATATTAACAGAGCAAAATATAACTGAAAAGTTTGGTCAATCAAGAGTTATTAAGATTTACAAGTATTATGGATTAGTTACAGAACATTCTGTAAAAAATTAATGGAATAGAATACTGCATTCTGTTATAGTAACTCATGTCTGAAAAGTATTTAGAATAAAATTTAATTTTAAAATATTAAATTAAATACTCATTTGTTCATATAATTCATTATAAATACCTTTATTCTCTTTTTGCTTGTATATTCACATAAATCTAAGAAGCTTTGATATTAACAATATTTGTACATTAAATTAAATTTGTCAAAGACACCTAGCATCATAATGGCAACTCTCACACATAGCAATTAAATTAAATTTGTCAAAGACACCTAGCATCATAATGGCAACTCTCACACATAGCAATGGATGTGTCTAATATTCAAACGACTGTGATAGTATCACGACAATAACATTCAACATATAACTTCGTAACATATAAACATCCAACGTTTGAACTTTTCATTATTGAAAAGTGAGGAAAGGCAATATCAAAAAATAATTTAATACATGGATAGAAAAAGCAATGTCTTTCGAACTCTTCCAAAAATGCTTTTTCTTTCCGGCCTTCATTCGTAAGTAGCTATTGTATGTATTCCTGACTTACGCCTGAACCATTACGGTTCTAGGGTAACCTCTGCTTAAGTTTTCGTGAAAATTGTCTCTCCACTGGCTGGGGTCGGCTTGCCCTCCAGGTGCAACCGTCGATTCAATTTATCCCTCAACACGATTGCCTGATGTACCACGCAGACTCTTATACTCAGTGTGTTCTTGTAATATATTTCAAGGCCCGCGGGAGCCATCAGCAGGGTCAAGCGCCGAGTGCTTCGGAGGAATAGGGGAACATACGCCTGGAGGCAGTGCGGTCTCCCCCTTGTTGGAGGCAGTGAGGCAGGTACTTGGGAAATGGTGCGGTCTAGGTGCAACGCGTACATGCTACCAAAACTATGCTTTTTCGTCCATCAGACAGACCAGGGAAGATCAGGTTAAAAAGGCTATGCATGATGGATGGAAGTGCCCACTATACGGTAACTGACAGCTAAACATCCATGCTCAAGATGCATTTGAACCTGCAGCCCTTCTGTTCGAGATTGCCATTGCGTTGTCAATTTGTCAATTTGTCAATTTCGTCCTACTATTGTATTATAGAATCCACTGAGGTTCCAAAGTCATGGGATAATGTAATATCGTGTGGGACGTCCTTTTGCCCCGCGAAGTGCAGCAACTCGACGTGGCATGGACGCAACAAGTCGTTAGAAGTCCCCTGCAGAAATATTGAGCCATGCTACCTCTACAGTTGTCCATAATTGCAAGTGTTGCCAGGGCTGGATTTTGTGGACGAACTGATCTCTTAAGTTCCATAAATGTTTGATGGCATTCACGTCGGGTGATGTCGGAGGCCAAATCATTCCCTCGAATCGTCCGTAATTCTTGAAACTAATCGCGAACAATTGTGTCCCGGTGACAAGGCGTATTGCCATCCATAAAAATTATATCGTTGTTTGGGAACATCAAGTCCATGAACGGCTGCAAATGGTTTCCAAGTAGCTGAAAATAACCATTTCCATTCAATTATCATTTTTGGATGGCCAGAGAACCCAGTCCATTCCATGAAAAACGAACCCATACCATTATGGAGGCACCACCAGCTTGCACAACGCCTTGTTTACTACATGGATTCATGGATTCATGACGTCTGCACCACCATCTCGAACCCTATCATCAGTTCTTATCAATTGCAACCGGAACTCATTTGATACTCGTAAAGCCACGGTTTTCCAGTCGTCCAGGGACCAATCGAAATAATCACGAGCCTAGGAGAAACGCTACAGGCGATGTGTGATAGCAAAGGCACTCGAGTCTGACTTCTGCTGCCATAGCCCATTAAAGTCAAATTTTGCCACACTGTTCTAATGGATAAGTTCATCGTACGTCCCACATTGATTTCTGCGGACATTTCACGCAGTGTTCATTGTCAGTAAACACTGACAACTACGTCATGCAAAACGATGCTGCACTCGGTCATTAAAGGAAGGCCACTGCTTTGTTCGTGGTGAAAAGTTATGCCTCAAATTAGGTATTCTCGGCACATTGTTGACACTGTCGATCTCCGAATATCGAATTCCTTAACGATTTCAAAAATGGAATGTCCCCATACGTCTAGCTCCAACTACCATTCCGCGCTTTAAGTCTGTTAATTCCCGTCTTTGCGTTCATCATCACGTGAGAAACCTTTTCACATTAATCACCAGAGTACAATTGAAAGCCCTGCCATTGCACTGTCCTTTTATTCCTTTTGTATCCTATATTACTGACATCAGTATATTTGCATATTGCTATTCCATGACTTTCGTCACCTTAGTGTATTCAATCATCAACGCCTCATTCTACGAAGCGACTTATCACTGCTCTGACGGCGCGCGACATATCTCATATGGCGAGTGGCAGATGTTAGTCAGGTTCTAAACATTTTTTAGCAGTGTAAAGCTAAGCGGGGACGGGACGGGACGGGACGGAATGGAACGGAACGGAATGGAACGGAATGGAACCGAACGGGACGGAACGGAACGAAACGGAACGGAACGGAACGGAACGGAACCGACACTTCAGTTTGTCTCCTCGCTCCGTGTCTTGTATTGTGATGCGACTGCTTCATAATTTAGGTAAAGAAGCAATCGCGTTGTGTTCATTTTTAATAGAGGAAGAAGAAAATGAGGCAAGAAGTCGAAGAAAGCCCAGATTCTCTTCAAAAAAACGAGAATGACAAAAAGAGCATTTTACGAAAAATATCTTGATGTGGTGGAAGATGAAAAATTATGTCAGTGCTTTAGGACAGGGCTGTCCAACTTAGAAGGGCTTATGGGCCACCTATCAAATTCTAGTAAAGCCGCGGGCCGCACCGCCGTAATTTAAGATGGTTTTTACCCTAACTACCGAGATTATACTGAAACAAAAAACCAACTAAATTACACTTCCAAGTGATAGGTAATACATGAAATAAAACTTAATGCCAAACACGCGCATGATTTCTTGAGCCCCGGATTACCCACCCTCACTCCTTTACTAATATAAGTTGAATTCATAATAATTTATAGCAATAAACTTTGTTGACAAAATATGTGAACCAGAAATATTCACTCCCGTGTAATATAATATATTTTGCATAGAAAAGGGAGCTTCATATTAGATGGACTAATATTCTTGTCGACAAAATATTCAAACTCCCCATTCCTATCGCATCTAGCGAAGTGAGAGCTCAAGAAAACGTGCGCAGATAATACACATGCCGATGACGTCATCGGTACAGACGGAACGGCACGTCGGTATGTTCTTGTATCCTGAAGATCTTTCCTTCGGACCTTCTGCAAAGACCGGAAGGTGCGAATGGTCCCGACCTGACCGTGTCGGCTTAGTGCGCGCCCCCTTACGGGAAACTACGAGTATGCAATAACTTTTGGGAAACCTCGGCCAGCCAGCCGTACCGTGTTCTATCGTCCCAGTGCGCATTAGGCTTTAAGTATAAACAACGCGGTTTCTAGAGGGTATCATGTGAAACCTCTACTTATTGGAACATTTTTAGCAGTGCCAAGTGTAAAAATACATGGTTTCTCCTGGCGTATCACGTGCGCCAGACATAAGACCAAGCTTTGATTGACATGCGCTGCTAATATTTGATTTTCATCTCTAATTGCACAGGCGCACAAAATAAACATTGTCAGACTCAAAGACTTGATACACGTTTCTAAATGTATGTCGACTTGCTGAATCCGAATGTAGAGCCAAAATTGCACCATCACCCTCCAGTTTTTTAAATCGCGAAAAACCATCCTGAAATTGCAAACTGTAAATTTCATGGTGGTTTTTCGCGATTAAAAAAATTGGAAAGTGGTGGCGCAATTCTGACCTCGGATCCGGATTGAGCGCGACGACATGCATAAAGTAAGATGTCTCAAGTCTTTCGGGTCTGACAACTTTTTACTTTCTCGCTACTGGGTAGTACAGAAAGCTATGTAATGCTGCGACGAATTTTCGTCATAAAAAATCTTTATTACAAGGCCCTGATAACGAAAAAGTGGATGAATTCAGTTACTAAATTTAGAAAAAAAATTCTTTAACACGTGGTGTAGCCAGGATCAATGTTTTGGCTAAACCGCTAGCGTTTCTCCAAATTTGATATTCCCCAATCGATCTGGCTGATGTAGCGATCCCTTGAATTTCAAATCAATATTTTAATTTTGAGTCAACTCTACTATTCAGCCCCTGGTATATTTTCGAAATAAAAAAAATAGCTCTATCGTTTTTTATTAAATTTTATTGTTGGATAGTGTAAAGGAGGTTTAAGAGAATGGTGCATGTCTTATGTTCGTTGAAAACTTGTACCTGCAACTAAAATATTAAAGATAGAGATTTTTTCCTTAATGAAATCTGTTCTTTAAAGATAGATTTTAAAATAAGATCATGTATAATTTTTCGAAACTTTTAGTACTTTTTGCGTAATTTTGCTTTAAAATAGGGCGATAAAGTACGTGCTGTTTTAGCACTACTAAGTTTATTTTGTGCGCCTGTGTTATTTGCCCCTTTTCTTGGTGGTTTGAAGTCGTAGGCTTCCGCGGCCGGAGTCATGTGAAACATCATGGCTGTCCGGGTGACGCCGCGTCGAAGGCAGTGCTGCCGACGTTTCGACTATCTTATCATGGTATTAATCACGGTAGACCAGCCATCTTGTCGTGGTCTTCCTTGGGGCAGACCAGCCATCTTGTCGTGATCCACGAAGTCCACGGAAGACCGCGATAAGATGGTCGAAACGTCGGCAACACAGCCTTCGACGCGGCGTCACCCGGACAGACGAGATCATTCTTAGTGTTTAGTAGTCCCACGTGCGTACGCCTCTCCACCTACCTCCCACCTCGCAGAGGTCGTCGGGCACGACGGGCGTGAGCTGCATGCAGGCGAGCGCCACCGAGGCGACGAGCAGCGCGGCGCAGTGGCACATGAGCGCCTTGGCGTGCGGCGGCGCGCGCAGCTCGGGCAGCGCCGCGTACACGCCCAGCGTCAGCAGCAGGAAGAAGGCGCCCACGAGGAAGAGCGCGCCGAACGTCTGCACGCCCGCGGGCGGCGCGGCGGGCGTGGGCGTCTCCAGGCAGAAGACGGCCGTCTGCACGGCGCGCCCGTCGCCCAGTAGCAGCGTCTCCCCGCACCAGCGGCCCGCGGCGAAGGGCGCGCCCCAGCCGAAGTGCTCCAGCAGCGCGCTGCCGTTCTCGTACACCCACATCCGCCTGCGCACGCGACATGCGAAGACGCGGTCGTTCGTGAATTCTGTAATATTCTCTGACAAACTTACGTCAGTTAGGAAGTTACCTAGATGGATAGATACATAAAAATAGATAAATAGAAACATAGATAGATATATAGATAACAACATAAATATGTAGATAGATAGAAACATAGATGGATATATAGATAACAACATAAATATGTAGATAGATAGAAACATAGATAGATACAAACATAGATAGAAAATATAATTAGAAACACAGATACAAACACAGATACAAACACAGATACAAACACAGATACAAACACAGAGACAAACACAGAGACAAACACAGAGACAAACACAGAGACAAACACAGATACAAACACAGATACAAACACAGATACAAACACAGATACAAACACAGATAGATAGATGATTCCGGGCGCGCAATCTGTTAAGGTCGTTAGTCTCGTATGCCTAGTGCATTTTTATCGCGGGAGGTAGCGGTGATCTTTCCCCACTGGATGGCGAGATCCGGCGCCGACCTACGTCGACTAGCGTGGATTTTCCCCAACCAGATCCCTCCCACCAGCGTGGCACCACCTCACACACACCTCACCGGGACAATCCCTAAGCTCCAGATTGATCTCCCGAGATGTATGGTGCATGTGAATGTAAGTGTGGGTGAGTAAGGGGTGAGAATAGGACAAGGAAGAGGAAAGAATGATCGCGCGCGGTACTTGGCCCGTTTGTTAGGGTGCTACTCCGGCATTTGCCTGTTGCTGATCGCAGAAACTACGGAAAACTACCGTTCAGAGCAGCCGGCCGCTAGAATTCTCCTCTAGAGAGCGGCTGAATTCGACCTAGCTATATAGCTATGTCGAAAACTCCTGCCGACTCGAACCCTAGGACCTCGTAGTCAGAGGCACCGCACCGACATCAGTTGCTGCCCTGAGCCATGGAAGCCGGTCAGACGAACTTGGAAAACGTCGCCAGTCACTGAGGAGACTACGATAGCGGCGGTTGTTAGAACAGGAAAAGAAATGTGCTTGATGGTCCTCTCCGTTAGATACGAATATTTAGACTCGCGGAGAGAACCCTGCATCTAATCGGCAATGTGGAAGTGCCTTCGTAATATTTCTTTCCCTCACATTTTTAATTTTTTGTCTAACGAAATGCAGCACAAGATTTGTGGTTGCACCTTGTTATTGGGTAATATGAATAAAAATGAGTAATTACTCCCGAGCAATTGCTCACGAGTGTGAGTAGGAACTACTATTCATAAGCAATTGCTTATTTTCATCTGAATAGAAAGTTTCGTGAAACTCAGAGCATTTACTTCTCTGAGTAGTTGCTCATCAACTGATCTGTTGCGATTGGTCGATTTTCGTCTGTTTTGTTTTGTTTGTCTACGTTTACTGCACGTCGCGCATGGTGCGTCGCGCGTGGTCTTTCCATTATGGCGGCGCGTGCTCGTTCCTGATGGCGTCGACCGTGTTATATTAAGTGGTAGAGTTGATGTGCATTGTTGGCGAAATCGTAGGAAATCGCACATCATTCAT
This sequence comes from Acheta domesticus, assembly GCA_031308135.1. Taxonomy (NCBI): domain Eukaryota; kingdom Metazoa; phylum Arthropoda; class Insecta; order Orthoptera; family Gryllidae; genus Acheta; species Acheta domesticus. The sequence continues at coordinate 31,542,957 of JAHLJT010009355.1, forward strand.
TCACTCACTCACTACTTAAAACCTTCCAACCAACTCACAATAGTCGTGTATAACCTCTCTTGTATTCAATCAATACGATCTGAGTCACCTATAGAGGTTGTTCCGAAAATTCGAAGTAAACGCTTCGCACTAGAAGCAAATTCTCGATTTTGTTTGTACGAAAAGTAAGAAACTTCTCCTCGACCGACCAGTTACTCACCAATGGAGAAATAAGAGCAATTACTCACGTCTTTTATTCATAGTGTTTGAAGCAATTGCTCTGAAAACTCTAGAAAGAAGTAACAGCTTGTTTTATTCATACCACCCATTGTTTCACAGACAATCTGGTAACGAATCAGTTAAATCATATTTTTTTACTGGAGGAGTCTGATAAAAAAGGAAATGAGAATAAAATTACTTTAAAATATTGATCCCTTCGTCTCCTCTCGCCCCAGACACCTACGGTAGCCAGGCACGAATTTCTAAACATTAATGTCAACATTAATGTACGTGAACCCTTATGTTAAAAAGACTGAAATGTCAACATCAATCGTGAAGGAAAACGAAATGAATAAAATGGCGCATTGGAATAATGTATAACATGGGTGTCCAACTCGCAAGGCCTAAAGGACCACGACTAAAACCTTTGGTTCTAGCACCACGGGCCACCAATTGGACAGCCCTGATGTATAATCTTGAGAATCCATCGATTTAAAAAGTTGCAATCGAAAAGTGTGGCGATAAGAAACGAACAAATAATATATCACCTTTTACACTGTCCATTAACAATGACAACAAAAGTTAAGACCAAAACAAGTGTGTTGTTCTTCCGTCTCCCTTGTCTCATATTGTAAGGAGTTTTAACATTCAAAGTAATGTATATATAAACACTATTACTATGTAGGAGAAGCGTTCAATGATAGGGTCTAATACACAGCGACATATAAGTAAGCGTTAAAATAAACACATATTATACTTCTTCACCCTATTCCTCGCTCTTTCATTTGTCCCCCTTCCCTCTTACATTTTATTAGTTTTTGACAACATCATACGTTATGATAAGAAATTCATTCTGAACTATTCCTCACGATGAAAACACTACGATAAAATCGTGAGGCTTATTTTTTTTGTATCTGTAACAAGTCAGAAGACAATATATTGGAAAGTGAAGCGAAAAATACATTCCAATACACAATTCTCTCTTCTGGTAGAACTACAAAAACCGAACTGAACGAAAACTCAACATTACATCAGCATTTTATTAAAAATAAGTTTGTGAAAGCTTGTAACCTTGAAGGACACCAATTCGACATGATCTATCAGAGTATTTTTCCTCAAGCATTGCCTGAGGGGGACGTCCCAAGGCAGCAGCTGCGACCGCAGCGAGACTCGTCACGAGTCCTCTCGAGTTTACATCCCCGTTCGCAAACTTCACACGATCTCCCAAGGTTGCATAAACTTGCATTCTCAGTAGGCAAACGTCTGCGGGTATCAAAGCGAAACGTATGAATACCACCTTTTATGATGTCGACAGAATCGTCTTACGTAACCACCTGCTTTCTGAAGAAGTTTTGGAATATTCCACGCACACGCTAAAATACTATTTGAGAATATTCAAATATATTTAAAAATTGACTTTAGGGAAGTTGAGAGGAGAAGAGTTTGTCCTATCATGCTTATTCTGAGAAGTTTGAAGACTAAAGGCCAAGTTCTTGGAGGATACTTGAGTGTTTTTTATTCGACTAACTTTTCTTCGCGAAAATCCCTTTCAAAAGAATGGGCAATGACTGAACACAGAATTGTATTAAAGGTTGGTTGCTCCCTACAGTCATCCTAATTCGGCCATGTATTTACCGATTTATGTTCTCACGTAGCTCTCACATCTATGGAAAAAGATCGAGTTTTCGTTGTATTTTCAGTTCTATGCTCAACACATCCTTCGTACTGCGAAAAGCTACATCAGAAATCTGGTTAATTCATTGGGAGTGTACAATTAGGCACGATCTTGAAAGTCACATGACAAATTACACGCTCTTTGTATGAAAAATACTGCGTGTGTGCACTTCGTGGCCAGTCAACCACAAAGCTGCAGGTGCATATGCTACGTTGCCACGTTTCCCATCATTTGAGGAAGGACTCATTCCGCGTTTACGAGGAACGACTATGAAACGCGCACCTCTTTTAATGGCTACTTATTTTAAGCAAACTATTATTGCTTAAGGATGCCTTAATTCATTTTTAAACCTTAAGTATTGACTGTGAATTAAAGGTTTTAAGATCAACATACGTTTTAAAAAACGGCAAATAACGTTTTAAAATAAAGGAAATGTATCATAAACTGCATTGGGGATTATTTCATTTGATTATTTTCAATTAACATCCTGCATGATTTCGAATTTTATAAATATTCCATGTTGTAACATTACAAATATTATATTATCACATCATATTGCTATTATCATCATCATTATAGAATATATCGTAGATCAATATTTACTCACCAGAAAGAGGTATTTTGTTATTATGCTTTGAAAATAAAATGAACATTGCAATATCAACAACATTCTACAGAAAAATATAGATGCTTTTAAAATATTGATTGTGAGTTTATGCTCAAAGTAGAACCAAATGTGTGATAATTTAAGTTGTTTAGCATAAAAACAAATTAAAATGGTATCTTTAACTGTTGACGTTGAATTTGTTAACACAAAATTACTCCACGACAACAGCATCTCTTTTGTATCTACAAACAAAACCTAGTTTTACTGCACCGCGAGTATTGCACGGTTGTAACTGTAAGCGCTTGTCGTGACTCATGGAGGAAATATTGTATACTGCTACTTTCCTGGGAATTACCAATGCCATTCGAGCCAACCTAAGCTAAAGCTAATAATTACGAGCCAGTAATATTTTGAAGAAACATAAGAGTGAGCCCTGGTATCTTAATCCGGTTTCGAAGGAAGTAATTTTTTTACCTGTTGCGCCTCATTCCTTGCCAAGGTGATGCCTTCGCCAAGGCGATGGAGTTGGGAGTGAATAGTTTCAAAGCTTGATACGCAGGTTTTGGACTTCAGACAAATGTTGAATTACTCATCAAATTTACATGGGACGGAAAATCTGAATTAGAAAATTATTAACGCTACATTTTAATCACAATTCTATAGGGATCAAAATTGATTGTAACTTGTACTAATACAAAAAATGTTTAACAAACTATCGTTTAATATTGGAAATTAAACCACAGCGCTACAGAAAGAAGTACACGAGAATTAAAATGTACAGTTGCTCTCTTACAAGGTTGACATATCACACAGTTTCTACAAAAATGGTTATACGCTGCACAAATGGAAAAATCATAACCCATTTATTACATTACCCGCCTTTCCTGTGCAAAATAGCTTTCCTTATCCGTAAAATACCGGATTATTGCGGAAAAACGTACCGGGAAAACCAGTATTATCGGCACATGAATTTGTAACAACTTGCTTCTGCAGAACTTGTTCTATGTCTAGGAAAGATCTAGAAAATTATTATATTATTGTGGCGCCATCTGTTACAACACTATGTAACGAATAGATTTCCGTTTTCAAAATTATTCTATTAAATTACAATTTATTAATTTACATTACAATTTATTAGTTTCATAGAAAACGTTTCACAAAATTGAACTGAATTAACATTCAGCATTTGGAAAAACTTTCTAATTAAAAATATTAGTTAATTATAATTATTGTCTATCAAGGCGTGTAAAAACTTTATTTTGATCAAATAAAATATGGACTTTTGAAATTGTGAATTTGAATTCCATGTGAACTGAATTTTTCGCACAAAAAATATTTCAAGACAAATTAAAAATCGAGTACATGTGTCAAAATTACTTCCTGTTCTGAGAACTCACAAGGTTTTCGTGAATTATTATTTCTTTAACGTATACAGAATTGTTATTTTCCCATTGCAGCTCTTATTAGTGGATAGATCGAATGATTTTAAAGTTCCAGCGGTCATTTCTGCAGTCGTTTATTTTCTTACATAAAGTAATTCCTATTGGTATGTACTAGGTAAAATAGTTTCATTTGTTGTATGTAATTTACGTATAACTGTTACATTATATAATTAAAACTCGTATATACGAGTAGTACATATGTACTCGTATGCATATCACAGTTAACATTTTCTATTTGTTATATGAATAGTTTTGAGTTGATTCATGCTAAACCGGTAGTTACTTAATATGCCGCTTTTTAGTCTGGGAACGATTTCTCAAGTGGATACGGTAACTACAAGAAAGGATGATATTTTACATTCGGCATAATACTGACTATAACAGAATAAGAGAATTCTGTTCTCTAACAAATTTGTTTTCGACAAAGGCACCAAAAACACAGAAATGTAATCAAAGCAGTTATCGGTGCAATAAAAGGAAAAGTATATTTATTGGAACATTCAACACTATTCAAAACGGGTAGTGAAGTTGACTCTCAGAAAGTAGTGAAGGCACAGAGCAAATTCGGTTTTCCAGTCATTAACCTCGCGAACGTTCAGCCGTGTACAAACATAATGGAGGAAAGAGGTACGACAGTTGACACTCTCGTGATGTGGGCCTTTACGGTTCGGGACTAAAAACTACCGTGATTTCGTTGTTGGTAAGTTATTTCACCTTGCAGATCCTGCGAATTTCATCTAAAGCGGTAAAGTGGGAATGGAGGCACTACAAATAACCCCAAAGGAATTTAAACTCGCAGGTTTCCTCCTGCAGTCTAACGGCGAAAGAGTGGAAAATGAGGTAAACCGAGTGACCCTTTTCAAGACAGAATTTACCAAGAAATGGTACATTGCACGAAATTTAATATTTACAGAGAATAGTGCCGACGATAAAAATCAGTGTTACGATAAATTTCATTAAAATTTTTGGTGAAAGATAAATTTTATTCATTCATTTAATGTCAAAATAGAATTATCAAATGTGAGTAGACAATGTTTTGCAAAGATTGCAGCCAACAGCTCGTGCACATTTATATTAGACCTACTTTCTGTTTTTAATTTTTTTTGGGGGGGGGAGGATTTTTAGAAAAATAATTATAATTTTATATTATAATTTATTAAAAATAATTATAATATAACATTCATCTACCTACCTAATATTAAACTGAAAAACAACGTTAATGAATCCTCTCCAAATGATGCGATAGTTTATAAATCCATGTTTTAAAGGGAGACTAAAAGTATCACCTGGCAGTCATTTCAAACTTATCTCGTAGAATCATTAACAATAACAGAAAAAAGCGATGCTTTCTGATAAAAAAGTCCATCGTGATTTACTTTATTTCATTTTTGTTGAACTTTATTTTACATACACTAAATTTAAAACACTGAAATTTATTAAAATACATTTATTAAAATTATTAAATTAACATTATAATTTAAATTATAATGTTATAATTTAAATTAAAATTATAAATTAACATTTATTAAAATTTCAAATCGATCTCCCGAAGAGTTTAAAATCGAAATAGAGAACATTGATTAGAGGTCATTTTAAAATATTCGTTTTTGTTTGCAAGTCTGTGACTTTCAGAGTAATTCATGGAAATCCAAATATCATTCTCGAAGTTCATTCATAAACCTACTAAACCTTTTCAAATGGTAGAGTTGTTTGGTGCAGAGCTGTCCAAGTGGAAGGTTATCTAGAACTATTTTTAAATTTCGAGAACGTGTGCGGAACATTTGTTGAATTTACATCGTATTTTAGTTGGCCTACGCGAAGATAATTTATTTTACAATCAAAATGGCTACTTCCCAGAGATTAAATTTAGGCGGAGCGTAAACACTCACTGGTGCGATTTCATTTGTTCATTCACAATAATATGATTATACAAATAAGTAGTCTTCTTTTTTTCAACAAAGCTCGTAATTGCTAAAGTATTTCTCCCGTTAGTAATAATTAAATTAAAAAAGTGCGTTTTAAATAAAATGTATAATTTGGTTTATTTTGTCATATCTATTCATCTAAAATGAGCTTCTTAAACGGAAACGTTTTCACCGGTTACGTACGAACAGATATCCGTTTTCCTTTTTCATTTTACTTTCCTTCTTGTTCGTGGAACCATTAGTGTTTTTCCTTGTGAATGAATTTTTGTTGTTTACGGCAATTAGAGATCTATATTTTTACAGCCTAATAATTGGTTTAACTCCACGAATTCCATCCACACGCTAGTGAAGGGATAATAACTATCAACAAAAATGTGTGTTTTTTTTGTTTAATTTTACACTGTTGTTCGCGACGAGAGGTTAGTTTAAGAAACAAGATCGTGCCAACCCACCGCCGTATCTCGGGAAGCTTTTCAGTTGGCAACTACCCTCCAATCTCTGTTTTGCTGGAGCTGCCTCTCTCCGAGAAAGCGAGCGCTGCTTCCGCGTTGCCCTGAGTCACCGCTTGAGGAGGGTGGCGAGTGTCGCTTCGAGAGAGCGGCGCGGCGAGCAGTCAACCGAACGCTCGCGGACGGACTGTGGCAAGTAGTCTGACGCCGAGAGAAAAACAGTATTGTTCGCCGAGAGGGGATACTCACTGTGAAGCAAACTCCGCAAATGAGTTGTTCTACTTGACCAAAAGAGAGGGAGACTAGGAGAAAGGATTATATAATAACTGATGTTTCCTCATTTGAAATGTTCCCGGATTCCAAGCTTGACAGTTCGTCAGTTGATGAGAGCTTGTAATTGGTTGTTTCCGAGACTAAAATGTGCCATTATGATCTTTAGAAAAATACCAATGTCTTTATTGATTCACGGGAAACTTAGTGTTTTTATGAATTCATATTGAAACTTCTTGTGAACTATAAGCGCTGTAAGTTTTTTATAATCAAAATATAAGAAAAAACAACAAAAAGTAAGATTGTACAATCCAGTAACATTACTTCAATAATCAATACACTCAATCTTTTGATATTTGATTGATTGCGATTCCGGGCGCTTCAAATACAGAGGTCATTAGTCCCGTAAGTGTATGCATGTCTTTCATCGGGAGGTGGCGGTGATCTTTTTCTTCTGGATGGCGAGATCCGGCACTGACCTATCGTCGACTAGCGGGGTTTTCCCCTCAAGCAGGTATCTCCCACCAGCGGGGCACCGCCCCAACCGGGACAAGCTCTAAGCTCCCGGCATGTGTGGTGGTGCGAATGGTCTCCTGGCATGTGTAGTAGTGTAGTGCATGCTAGTGTAAGTGTGTGTAAGGGGTGAGGATAGGACAAGGAAGACGAAGGAAAGATCGCTCGCGGTCCGTCGCCCGTTTGTAAGGGTACAGCTCCGGCATTCGCCTGGTGTGGATCGGAGAAACCACGGAAAACTACCGATCAGAGCAGCCGGCCTCTAGAATTCTCCTCCAGAAATCGACTGAATTCGACAATTTCTTGATATTTCCAATTATTGTAAATAAAATTAAATATTAGGTCGCATTCCAGTGGACGATCTTACCAACTCAAATTTTCAGAAGAATTTTTTTTTCTGAGAACATACACGAGACACACTAAGGAACATATCAAGAAGAGGTCACCGACAACAAATACGTACGTACGTACACACACACACACACACACACACACACACACACACAGATACATACATAAAAACATACACACATACATTCATATATACACGTGCACATGCGCGCGCATGCACACTCGCACAAGACACTATGCTCGAACATTCATGCCCAGGCGGTGTATCTTCCCTTAGACAAATCCCTTCAAACCAAACAGCTGAGCTCGATTTAGTTGTTTCAGCCTTCCTGACGATAGTAAATGTCTAGCGAAACAAGATGGCCGCAGGTTTAAATTGGCACGGCCACCACTTCGATGGAGAATCAACCTCCATTTCGGCCTCGAATTTTCGACACTAGTTATATAGCTAGGTCGAATTCAGCCGCTGCCTAGAAGAGACTTCTAAGAGGCCGGCTGCTTTAATCAGTAGTTTTCTGTTTTCTCGATCAATACCAGGCGAAGGCAGGAGGACTACCCGAACAAATGGCTCACGGCCCACACGCGACCTTTCCTTTCTTTTCCTGTCCTCGCGCCTTAATTACACCCACCTACACTTACTACACTGCCATATATGTCGCGGGATCGGTCGGGAGCATATAGCTTGTCACGGCTGCGGCGGTGCCCCGCTGGTAGGAGACACCTAGTTGGGAAAACCCCCGAAACCCGAGGTGTAGATCGGCGCCGGATCTCAACATCTAGCAGGGGAATAACACTGCCACCTCCAGTGATAAAACATGCACTACACCTACGGAACTAATGTCCTGAGCAGTTGACGCGTCCGGAAACAATAAGTGATGGCTCGAAATAAAAAAGGATGGCATTTCCACACTTTCGAGAAAAATTAAATTATATTTACACGATGAAGCTAGTAGCACATACAACTTCTCCCATTTATGAACACTCCATAAGACAATCAAGAAACGCGTTTGGGCTTTGCATCTTATTCATGTTAAAGCGTTTGATTAATTCATCATTATTCTGCACCGAAAACATAAACTTATTCTGCACCGAAAACATAAATGGCGCTTACATCCGTTTTTATTTCAAGTCTTCAATTGTAAAGATCGGGGTAATAACACGCTATGCCACGACACAAGTTTGAGAAAAAGGCAAGTAAAGATTTAGACATTGCATTCTACACATCGGGGTAAAGAACATTAATTTATGAATTACACTGCCATCTTGCGACGAATCTTTAAAATAAAAAAAACTGTGAGGCGTCGAAATATACTAATGCAGTGTTGTGAAGGTCAATGCCACGAGCGGGAGTCCGTGGCACTCGTGCCACGACGAAATCGCCCCTCCACGCAGTTCATAACCCCATCGCATGAGGCAACGCCATCCCTATTGTAAAACGGTGGGGGTTATTAATAGTTTGTTCTCCCGACGCTAGTGGCGCAGAGAAGCTCGCGGCATGGTACGGTGCCACTGTGCGTGCCACTGCCACCAGCAAGAGACCTTGACACCACTGTACTAATGTCTCAATTTGATCAGAGATGTGGCCTAGCATGCTATTGCCCCACGGTCGTCGCTCACCTGGGCGTGTGTTGCGCGGCTTGAGCGTCGTTGAGCAGCACGGCGGTCTCGTTGGGGCCGCAGTGCGGGTGCTGCGCCAGCAGGTGGAAGCGCGCGGGCGGCCGCGAGGGGGCGTGGTCGGCGCGGCGGAAGTCGGGCTGCCAGCGCAGCGCGCCGCGCGGGTGCGCCGCCGCCTCCTCCGCCGTCGGCAGCCCGCACTCGCCCACGCCGCCGGCCATCCGCTCCGCGAACAGCTGCCGCACGACAACACACACGCCCTTGGCCTTCGACTCGACTGACGGGGGATCCGATTAAGAAACATTTCGCGCCGATCCGGTGGCCGAGATCGATAGGACAGAAGTGCCGGAGCGATCTTGGACCGAAGGATCGCGGATCGCGGATCTTGGACCGAAGGTCGCGGAGTCCCGCCTCCGGCATGGTTGTATTTGTGTTCGTCCTTACACCTATCATAACCGTATCATTTCATCTTCACACTTACCAGAACATTAAATCCAATAGTGGTCACTAATGACCTAGACATTGATGCGACTTTAAGTAACTAGATAGATTGATAGACATTTCGCTTGACCAGATTATCATTTTGATCTCCCAGAGATTCGGAAGACTATCGTTTAGTGCTTATGGAGTTGTTTTGAATGTCAGTTTCGAACATGTGCGTGTGCCAGAGTGTGGGTGCAGTATAGCTTAGGCCGGTGTTTGAGCGCGTGTGTAAATGTTTGATCATGTGTGATATATACGTATGTCGGTATACATGGTGTGTGTTTATATGTGTATGAACGCCTGTCGGTATATAATATGTGTATAGACGCTTGTGTATATTCAGAGCATGTGCAGACGTGAGAACGTTTATAGACGAGGGTGTGAATACACGGTATGTGCAAGGACGCATGAATATGTACGTATAAAGACGCATGTGTGTGTGTGAATATAGTACGAGTATAAACGCATAGGTGTATATAGTATGCGTATAGGCGCACATGTACATATAGTGTGTGTAAAGACGCGTTTGTATATACAGTACGTGTGTAGACACATGTATGTATACAGAAATTATGTATCTATGTACTTAATGGATGCATTTATTTTGTGCATGGGCGAGGAAGTGCTTAAAAATTGAAGCGCTGAGAACAATAACGGCAGATCCCAACCGACGTTCGTTTCGAGAAAAATGCCTTTTTTCTGTTTTCGTTCAAGTTCACTTCCACTCCGGACAAATTTTTGACGGTGGAATTTGAGGGTTTTACCGTACCCAATTCATTTGACATTTGAGCATATGATAGGTACAAATCAAGAGTCATACTTCAAACTGAAAATGCGAGATCGGTTGGGATTTGACTTTATTTACCTGAGCGCCTCAATTACGTTAAGGGGTCATCCATAAATTACGTAACGCTAAAGGGGGAGGGAGGGTGTCTGAGGGAGAGTTACGCTGCGATCCATCGAGATAGGGAAGTGCGTTACAGGGTGAGAGAGGGCATTGAAAATACTCGGAAATTGCGTGACGTAATTTATGGACGGCCCCCCCAAGCACACTCCAACTCGCCTTACCTCGTCCACCGCGTCCACTGACCTGCTTGGCCTGGCAGCACTTGCGCACGCAGAGCGCTTGCCGGCACGGGCACGCCACCAGCAGGTGCGGGAAGGGCGCGCCGCGCACGCGGTCCGTGCAGAAGTCGTCGGGCGGCAGGCGGGCGTCGCCCGCGCCGCCCCACGCGCCCAGGCGCAGGCGCAGCGCGCCCCCCGCCAGCGCCCGGAAGCGCCAGCGCGCGCCGCCGCCCTGCGCCGACGGGATGAGCTCGCGCGCGCTCGCCTCGCACGGCGCCATCGCCCCGTAGCGCACCACCGCGCCCGCCGGCACCTCCCCCAACGCCTGCGCACGCACGCACGCAACGCTTCGTTGGCAACACTATTATAAAAATAAGGTTCATTCTGGATGCGTATCAATATATATATATATATATATATATATATATATATATATATATAAAAAATCAACTAATTGAATACCTGTCGGTAAAAACGTGATAACTAGGAAGCGGATTTTAATGCCCTAACAGATATGCTTGTAAAAATTTGCATTTATGACCTACAAATTATGAAATATGCCCTCTAATATGCAATTAAAATTAGCAAAATTCCATGTCCTCTGTAAACCTTTCGTGATAATATTCAGGAGAAGCATGCTTGGAATGAAAAGATAGATTTTTGTGCAAACGTATTATAATATACCCTACTTCACGAGAAAAATAATTGAAGTAAATATTCAACCGAGTGAATGTCTTGTATTTCTTCGGGCTGTTTTAAAAAAATATGTTATCAAGAAATATCCTACAATTACACAAGTATTTTATTATCTATAGAAAACAAAAAAAACTGTGACAAGCTCTCTCGAATCAATGAACGCTCACAAATAAATAGATTCTATGAAAAGATTAAAAGTTTTAGAGATAAGTCTCTATTTTAATGAAATATGCAAAATATGCATCTATAATTACACGAATATGCACCAACACGAAAAATCGGCCAAATATACACAAATATGCACCAACATATTACTCTATATAGCATCATATTCTAACCAAATGTCAAGAAATTTCACTTAGCTATGCACCGCAGCAACTGACAAAAATATGCAAAATCATAGAAATCCGCTCCCTAGTTATAACCCTCACTTTTCTGGAATGCTTCGTTTCCTCACGTTAACCCTCCGGCGGGCATCATCATTCTTACATTATTGTTGATTTCATGTAAATAATTGGTTTCGCACTATTGAGCTCATAGTTATTCTTCGTTGATTATATATTTCAACATGATGACACTCAAATCACGGTTTTAGACACTGGTAATCGACCGTTCTTTATTAGTAATCAGAACTTTGCAACGATTGCGGCACTCCGTACCGCACGTGCCTTGTTATGTAAGTATTATACTTGCGTGTTTTATCCATTACAATTCTTACTGCTGTTTTGTTTTTGAGCTTTATGACATACATTTTGGAGTACAAATTACTAATTCAAGTTTAGATGCGTTGTTTCCGAAGGAACGTTAGAAGGCACGTTTGCACTGTATTCATTCCTCGGCATGTATCACGTGCCAAGACACGGTGGGAGCGAGTGATGGATCAGATTCTTATTAATATTGTAATTTCTTGTAGTATTTAATGCAATTTAAGAAATAAAATGTATAAAAATATAAATAAAGAATATTTTCTTCTCATTCTTTAACAAAAGTAATATCTATCGACGTGAAAATCGAAATTGATAAATGCGGCACGGAGCGCCGCACGTACCTGCTGCCGGGATATGAAGAGACGCGCCCGCCGTAGGGTTAAGGTCTTATGTGGTCTGAGTGAGGAACTTATTTATTAATTTCGCCACGAGTCGCACGGGTGCATAAACTTTGTAATAATGGAGGAAGAAAGTAGTGTGTCGCTAAAGTTGTATTAAGAGTGTTATAACGTTTTTGCCGGCAGAGATTCAATTCCGAGGTGTTAGCAGAGACTATTCCACTCGCGAAATTAACACCAACAGTTTTTAACTATACATACAAAGTTCCCTAATCTGGGCGCTGTATCTCAAAAAGTTTATCTATCCGATTTTTCTTACCGCTTCTCCCTCCCGGCCAATCATATCCTGTGACTCATCTAACTTAGGAGGCGGTATACAACGATCTCTGTGTCGATGTCCAATAAACCGCATATGTAGGATAACAATCTCTTTGATTTTTTCATAGCTTCGAATTATTTCTAATGTTTGGGGCATTTTGGAACTCTGTTGGACATAATTTCGTTCGTGGAATATTAAATAACACTCGTGATTTGTAAATTCTCGGTTAAATCCCCTCCTCCTTCGCGAGTCGGGGATTTATCGACAATTTCCAAAGCACACCTATGAAAAATTCCGTGGTGATAGCAGAGAAATTGTGCCGATATCTACTGGCAGCAGAGATATGGTGCCGGTATCCATAATGCCGACGCCTAGTTAAGTTCTACATGTTTAATCCATAATACTTTGGTACGTATCCTATTTATATACATTTTACATTGTACGTTTGTATCTCATCTATTCCTGTTTATTTATTATGATTGTATATGTTACTTGTGTTTTCTTTTCTGTAGAGTCACCGAAGATGGGATAAAATTATTCCCGAAACACGAGTATGGCTAATAATTTTTAATATAAAAATATATTTTAAATATACTTAGTGGTTAATATCTTCTCGATCCTTTATCATGTTCAACAATGTCTGCTTTTAGTTTCATTAAATCCACAAACACTACACATTCTATTTCGTAGTTGGATAATACTCAGGAATAGTTCAATATCACATTTTTACCCTGGTTATTTCGAAATGTAGATTTTTTAATTAAGGTAAGTAAATAAATAAATAAAATGCTCCTATTATCACAGTTCTCATGCAAACCCTGAACAATGTGCTCTCCTAAAAATTCAATAAAACATTTCCTTATATTAATAATTACTATTAATTACTGACTTGCCTAGCAGCTCCCAGAGCTTGGCCACGCAATGTGTTTTTTAAATCCTCTGTAACCTGTTACATTATAAAGATCTATGAGCCCAATACTGGCGTCGAATGGAACTGTGGGGCAATCCCCCTTTAACCTATCAGTCATCGTCAGTCTTAGTTATCGCTTAGGCCAGGGGCTCGGCACAGTTAGTTCCCCGGGGTTCGCAGACGGTCACCTATCCAAGAAACTGCGGTATCTCTAGTAACTTAACCTCCTTGACTTCATGAATCATAGTTACACTTCGGCTAGCGGCACCGGCGTGTTCCGACTAGAGATGGGCTTAACAGATTTTCTGCAATAACAGTTACGGATTAACAATTAACTTGTAATAACAGTTAGAAACAGACGAAAAATAAAACGCCAATGATTAGCAACCTAACAGTGCCGACTGCTAAGAGTTTAACCAATTGTGGCAACACCAAACATTACTAAAAAGGTTGGAAGCACCTTAAAGCTTGTGCAGCTACCTTACCGCGCTTTCTTGCACTACTTCTCCTTGCACGTTTGAATAGAGGAACAGCTGATACGAACGAGATCAAGAGACTGGATGAACTGCCAAGGAAGACTAGAAATTGATACAATATGAGTAGTAAATGAGTAAATAATAATACTTAAATTACAGTTACTGCTTATTAGGGTTCAGATTGCAAATATCCTTTCGAGTAGACATGTATATGGAAGTAAAGAGTGCAAAAAAAAATAATGTCAAGGAGAAACTGTTTTTTCTTACCGACAGCAAAAGTGGCAATGACTGTTGAACATCTAATGCGTGTAATGTATTGTGTTTTATTTGACCATAACAACTCATTTTATTTTACCCGACTAAGGGAAATATTAGTGGATCTCACATAAGTAGCAATGGGACAGAAGCAACAGATTGGACGCATTTCATTTAAAGGACGAACTCTTTATCGTAATGTCGGTATATATGAATATAGTATAAAGATATTGTGATGTATGGAGTGTAATATGAAGAATTATTTATTAATGAATTTGAGCACTTGCTAATCACGACTGATTGGCTGTAGTAAAATTACAAAATGGTTACGCGAAAGCTTGTAGTTCAGGTTTGTCCAATAGCTTGCAGTACTGTTATGAATTTACAACCAACAAGAGACAGTAACAGGGTAAATGAAATAACTGTTATTTTGCATAAGTTTCGAAATAACAGTTGAGCTAATTTTATTAAGTTAATAACAGTTAAGCTAATAAGGGGATATTCCTAGTTCCTTCATTAGTAGGCCAACATCAGAAGCGATTTGTATCTCTCCGTTACTTTACATCCCATGTCCGTCAGGCTGCGTGCGGATATTCACAGGCTTGACGTTCTGCCACACTCTTTCAAACTCAACTTCAAATTTTTAACCTCTAGTGCTATGTTTTTCGGTATTAATTTTAAATAAACCATTGACCGCACTCTGCATATTACTGGTATTCTTGAGGAACTCATTAATTCTGAGAAATATAAGAACGCTCTGATACGCTGCCAAAAGGAATGGAATTATGATCGCCTCACTTGCACATCTCTTATTGAGAAACGTCGAATAATATTTAACTGAAGTTAATTTGCAACAGAATCAAATTTCCAATGTATTTTCATGACAATCACATAATGTCTCTTACTATTGTTATATCTTATGCGGCTGCAGAGGGCCAATGGCCAAGCTAGAATAAATTTAAAAAAAGAACATAACTTATAGAAAACTCCATGAAGCATTGTAACTTTGTAACATTATCGAACGCATTATCACAACGGTTCAGAGAAGAGCACATCTATTCTTCAGATGAAACTTGTCTAATTAAGTGCATAAATATGAAATTATGCCATAACGCATCAACGAAACGCTGGAAAGTTGGTAATGTTACAAAAAATAATGTTTTCAATAACATAAATTATTGTTTAATGGACTTTAAAGTGCAGGGTAAAACTGATTATGTAAAAATTAATATAAACAATAACGACAATAAGCAAAGAGAAATATAAACAACAACAGTCGCAGAATATATTGACGAAACCTCTAAATGGTTAGCAAAACTGGATTAAACAGAGGTCAGATTGCAAGATGAAATGAAACATGCTAACTAAAAGCGATGTAATTTACAAGGTAATTTACAATAGTATATTAACTACAATCCTACATTCAATGTACATTCATTTAATCTTCGTAATTTTTTCTTGAAAAATAATCCGAAATTATTAACATAATAAAAAAAGAAAAGCTGCAAGGGATTGTTGGCAGTTTAATAGCGAAGACGCCCCTACCAGCGTGAAGTTGTCTAGCATCCATGACGGGGATTCCCCGTGGAGGCGCTCCAGCAGCGCGGCCAGCGGTTCCTCCACCGTCCTGGAGGCGTTGAGGGCGGGCGCAGCGCCCTCCACGGGCACGCAGGACAGACCGGAAGTGGACTCTCGGAAGAGCTCCTCGCCCAGCGGGCAGCACTTGTTGGCCACGAGCAGGCCCCTGTCGACAGCCGCGGCGCCGGCGCGCGCCGGCAGGAGCGCGGCCGCGAACACCAGCACCTGCACCAGCGGCACCAGCATGTGCACCAGCGGCGCGGGCGGCATGGCGGCGGCCGGGAGAACGCGCGCCGGCCCACGCGCCGCCCGATATATACGCGCCGAGTGGTCGGGCGGGAGGTGCGCGGAGCCAGGCGGGTTTTCCTTTCTTCTGGCACGCGAGCGGTTGCCGACGGGCAGGAGGGGGCAAGCGGCGGCGGCGGCGGCGACAGCAGCAGCGAGGTATCCCGCGCGGCTGCTCCTCTCTGACTGTAGGATTGGGCAGGAAGGTAGCGACGCGACGATGGGAGCGGTGGCGGAAGTGGTTGCCCCCGCCGCCGCCGCTGCCCGGTGTCGCTGTCGCCTCCACCTCCGCTTCGGGGCATGTTTGGCCTCGGCGAGGCGCGTCCTCTACGCCCGGCTGCGAACGAGTACTGGAGACCCCGGTGCCGCGTGTTCGCTCATCAATGGCGTGCGTACGGCGCTCGCCGACGCGTGACGTCAGACGAGGGACCAGAGGCAGAATGTAGTACGCGTTCCTTGGTTTACGTCACGCGCTGTGTTTATTAACTGTGTTCTCGAAACTTGGGAGACACGGCGCGCAAAAGTGAAATGCTCACCTGGTCTTGTTACGTCGAAGCAGTTCTGCTGTACGAGACGTTTAGAGAAAAAAATAAGTAGTTTCCTCCATAAATCAAGGGAACACATAGTCGGGTTTGCGTTGAGTCTGGGCAAACCTGAAAATATTAGTCATGGACACATTGGTGCTTTTTAACTTAATGACAAACATTAAAATGATTCCATTGCGGGTTCACGGGTTTTGGTCTATGAGTGAAACATTAAAATGTGTAAATTAACAAAGAAACAAAATAACTTCATATTCTCTAATCTACTCGTATTTTATTTTGGAATATTTAAACAATTTCTGTTGGTAATAATTGTAACACAGCGGAAGAGTCTGAACGTAATTATTGCTTTTCTCTGAAGACAAAATCTTAATAGGTTCATATTGTACGTATACGTATTAAAGAAGTGCTTGGATTTTATTTTTCAAAAAGAGATATGGAATTAATAAAGAATAAAATGATGATTTTGAATGTCTGTTTCGCTCCATGAGAGTTACTCGACGTCACATCAACGTAACATTTATTAGTGAGTAAAATATATGTCAAATCACTTTGTCTCATAGTGACTTTCTTACACAATTAAGTGCAATGTACGGATCTTTCGATAGGAATTAGTAAGAGGTTTATATTTTTAGCAGCACAATATAAAACGATGACACTTCTTACGCAATATTGAAAGGTGGAAAGCAAAATACTCGTGTGTAGTATCTCTGACGTGACGATAAAACCGGTTTGTATTCTACGTCATCAACTTCATTACAGTACGTCAGAACATCCTCTTCTGTACTTTCGTAGTATGGTAAAATAAAAAAAAATAAATAAAAAAAAAGCTGCGTGTCCTTGAAAAACAACTGGCGTATTTGTGTTTGATTCACAGAACTCTTTTGCTGGTTTCGTTGTACAATAATTACCTTTTCTCATCCCTTTTCGTCAAATTCGTTTCTTTCCCTTCCACCATTTATGAAAGGCCCCAAGGCATGTAATTGTACTCACTTCCACTGAGATGTTACATTCACTCAACTTCACATTCTTGTTCTTATGGTAACGCTCTCTTCCATTCAAAAAAGTATTATTCGTGCATTACAAAACGACCACAAACCATGCATAAATACTATTTCTTAAATGACTCAGAAATTTGTCAGAGTTTGTGAGTTAAAAAAGCTGTTGATCTAGCTAATTAAGAAGCCGGAATTACGAGCCAAGAATAGAGAATGTTCTTTATGTTGAAAATTAACGAAATTCATTTTCATTCGAAAACTCTAAACTACAAAGAAAGCGACTTGAAATCTGCGAGCTTTTAATTGATTTATAATTGACCTATAAATATTATTTTCAAGTACGAGTATAAAACACAACTTTAAAAATATAACGCCTTTTCTTTCTCTTTTTAAAATAATTGAGCGCAATATGAGAGAGAAGCACAAAATGTTATTGAAATCCAAGATACGTTCTTCGATTTGCAGCACATTATATTTGCTCCGAAATATCCTAATGAAATAAACAATTTTTAATTTAAGAAATTCGAATTGCTTTTTTTTACGTCCATCAATAATCAAGAATTTGGAGGAAAAGAAAATCGTCTTCAGATTTTCAAATATTCCGCATGATCCAATTTTATTTTAGTAGCCCCCTGTATCTGAAGTTGCTTTTTGGCAAGCGTTCACAGATATTTTGGTACTATTATTTCTTGCTAAATGCCACCTGCCGAAGTTATGTTTCCCAATATTTCCTTGGCCTCTAGTTCTAGCCCCCGTCCTTCGGGAAACCTACCCAGTCTGCTGACGATAGTTGTTGCAAGTGGAGAGTGGAGTAATTTTATTACATTAATTGCCTATGAAGCAGTAATTCTTACTTTCGTTTCCAATAACTCGGTCCATATCGTATGCTTTGATGTCATTCTTTTTTTGTCCCAATGAACACTTTTTTCTGCAGCGTCATTGAAATCGAAAGACTTCGTTCGTAATAGGTACTTATTTAAAATTCAGATTAAATGTATTGATCGGAGGCTACGATTAAAGAAACATTAGTCAGTATAAACTCCCTTCATACAATATTAAATGTAAGAATTAAGTAAAAGTGAAGAGTTGACTTACATAATAGAAAACTCATCATACGAGATAATCTATTTTATTTTTTCAAACAAATAAATTGCTATTCAGTAGTGTAGTTCTAAAAGAAGTTGTTAATGTAAGTATATTAGTAAAAGTTTATTTTTCTTTCTCTACATTACGAAGCATTGTTATCGGAGACCATTTCATGTTCACAAAATAAAAATAATTAAAAAGTAAGTAACTAAATTGACTGTGAAGAAAGCGAATCCAAGAAACACAGCTTATTACTAACAATTATCTCTGATGGCTTTTTCATAAAACGGTAATAAAATGAGATTACTTTCAAGAGAAGTGTTTTAAGTTTCAAGAGAATGAACCTTTGATAATACTATGAAATGTTTACTTTTTTCACTCCATCATTTTAAGAGATTTTCTTGCCTTTTGGATAAAACTTAACTATGGCTTCATAAGCATTGAGCAGCAACACTTCCAGTCCTTTGTGTTGAAGGAATTTTAATTTTGTTTTATTTAGCATCAAAAGTAAAGGAAGAGACCGTATAATTTACTTTTAGGAAATATCTTATTCAGTAGAGTTTCACAGATCTAGACGCAGGAGTGAATTACTACTCCTTAAGCGGAGTTATGCACGTGCCTTGGACCCTCGCAGAATAGGTCTTTCAATATTTTTTAACAAAATTTTATGTTCATAAATTACACAAAAATTGTAAAGATTTAAGTCTATTTTTACAAATATTAATTTTGAATATGATGTTCTATATTTTAATATTATTAGAGACTCCTACACTTGGTCATACTTAGACCCCCTTACGTGTTAAGACATTAATTCGGCACTGTCCGATCAGCTTCACAACACTACATATATTATTTTGTACAGTAGTCCCTCAACATTCGAGAGAGTTAGATTCCCAAAAAACATCGCGAATATTAAATCCGCAAATATCGAGTCTATCTTTTAATGAAGAAAGGTAGGTTAGGTTGCTGGATATCAAAAAACTGTTTAAAAGAGAAAGAAAAACTATCTGACAATCAATTACAGTAGAACTGAGTAAGCTCTACTACAAACAAAATTCATAATTAACATCTAAAAATGAAGAAATAAAATATTTGAAACTGATTTCAAAGTTGAAAGTGATTGGATATAGGATTCGGTAATTTCTTTGTTCCATCACTCTCCTCATTGTTCTAATACCCAAATATGGAAGAGTTGTCGCTTCTATTCTCTCTTAAATTCTCGGCAATTTTATATTATATTATTTACATATTTTTTAAAAATTTGTTGCCCCTTCCAGTACCAGTGAGTTTGCAATTCCACTGCTGGACCACGGCCTCAAACGCGTCATTCGAGTTTACTCACAAGCCGCCGCTGCAGCGTGCGTTGACCCGCCGGGCGAGGGCCTGCCGCGCGCGCACGCGCTCCATGCCGAAGGCCGCGCTGCAGGCCGGCCGATCGTCATTAGGCGCAAGAGTGACGTGCGTTGGTGCTCGCGGGCGATTGCGAAAAACGGTCGCTAGGCAAAGGGCAGAGTGGCATCCCCGTCCCTCACCACACGCTCCGTGCCATTCCGCCCCGCCACATCCCACCCCGCCCCGGACACCCTGCCCGCCCCGCCCTGCACTATCCGACACTGCCCTGCTCCGCCCCGCCCCGCCCCGTCCCGTTCCGTCCCGTCCCTTCCCGTCCCGTCCCGCTCTTCCCGTCCCGCCCGTCTCGGTCCCTCCCCGCCCCGCCCCGCTCCACCCCGCTCGGTCCCGCCCCGCCCCGCTCGGTCCCGCCCCGCCCCGCTCGGTCCTGCCCCACCCCGCTCGGTCCCTCCCCGCCCCGCTCGTCCCGCCCCGCCCCGCTCGGTCCCGCCGCGCCCCGCTCGGTCCCGCCCCGCCCCGCTCGGTCCCGCCCCGCCCCGCTCAGTCCCGCCCCCCCCGCTCGGTCTCGCCGCGCCCCGCTCGGTCCCGCCCCGCCCCGCTCGGTCCCGCCCCGCCCCGCACGGTCCCGCCCCGCCCCGCTCGGTCCCGCCCCGCCCCGCTCAGTCCCGCCCCCCCCGCTCGGTCCCGCCACGCCCCGCTCGGTCCCGCCACGCCCCGCTCGGTCCCGCCACGCCCCGCTCGGTCCCGCCACGCCCCGCTCGGTCCCGCCACGCCCCGCTCGGTCCCGCCCCGCCCCGGCCTCACCGCAATCCCCGCCTCGCCCCGGCCTCACCGCTATCCCCACACGTCCCATGCCTCCCCGCCCCGCCCCGCCCTGCTCCGCCGGGCCCCGCTCCACCCCGCTCGGTCCCGCCCCACCCCGCACAGTCCCCCCCGCCCCGCTCGGTCCGCCCCGCCCCGCTCGGTCCCGCCCCGCCCCGGCCTCACCGGCTATCCCCGCCTCTCCCCGGCCTCACCGCTATCCCCACACGTCCCATGCCTCCCCGCCGCGCCCCGCCTCGCGCCGCTCCGCAACGCATCGCCACGCATCGCCCTTGAGCGGCGGCGGGGGGCACGGAGGCGATCCGGTGCGGGATTCCCCGGCGCCGCGGTGCGCCACGGCTCTCTCCGCCGCGCCGCTCCCCTGCCCCTCCCCTTCCCGGCGCCACGCGCTCCCGCCGACGAGAAGGCCACCGGACTCGTTTCTCGCGGCGCACAGTCGCCCGCTTCGCTGAAGAATCTGGACAAAGCGTTAGTTGATACCAACGAGCTAGAATGTACTACATAGAGTGGCTGACCTGGTTTCAGCGCCCTTGGTGGACGCTCACTGAACTAGGGGCCACCATGTTTTTCGCAGTCAAAACATGACTTTGATGGTGGCGTGTAGAACTGTTGTACTGAAACGACTTGTAGTTTGTATCAGATCTTATTTCTGTATTGCCGTGTTTTCGTTTATCTATATTTAAATTATATTAGTAATTAGAACAATAATAACAATAATAATAATAATAATAATAATAATAATAATATAATAATAATAATAATAATAATCGCAGTGCCTTCAGTATGTTCAGCGAACAAATAGAAGTCATCAAATCACAATCATTTTTCAAGTTTGCCGCCTTATATGTCATCCGTTTGTTTGCTTCTTATTGCAATAATTTTCACTTCCAGGCGTTATGCTAACTACAATAATAATTCAACAGCTTCCATTCTTATGACAATACCCGATGCAGGATGCAACGTATTTTAAAGTTTCTCAATTCGTTTTCCTTACATATTGGGATTGGTTTTTAAATTATTGGTTTTTGGTCTTGAAACACAGAGTAAGAAGATTTATATTACGCCAGTCCGGAGGCCACCCGGGCTTAATCAGCGCCAAACGGAACACTAATATACTCTGTTTCTCCAGAGGGCGCTACTTTGACCGCACAAACATGGCTTCAATTTTCCGCAAAGATGGAGGCGCTTCAGCCACTCTATGTAGTTTATTCTAGTTCGTTGGTTAATACCGCATTTAACGGGGCGAGACTCGGGCCATCAGGCCCGCTCTTCTGTCTGACCATGCAAATTTAGGTACGATTCTTTCACTATCTAGCGGAGAAAAAAGGTATTGCTCGGTGACGAAACAGGCGATTTGAATTTAACTCAGAGGCTTCTTTTGCGCTTGAGGTTCTTTTCACGCAGTACATTTATAAAATGGGACAATCGGCTTTACTTCCCCTAGTAGTAAGTGTATGGGCCTTGGGTGGGATGTAAGGGAATGTTGTAATTTCGAACAATTAACACAAAACAGAAATACTTGGAAATCGCTGAATCAACCATCCCAAGATTAAAATAATACAAGGTAAAAACGTAAAAAGTGTAGACGAGATGGAAATCGCTGGTAAGCCATTGGGACTAAGAAAAACAATAAAACCATTATAGTTTAATTAGGAACAATTATTTCAAAATATTATGACCTAATTCTGAACTACTAAGATTATCAACTATGTTAAGTTGTGTGTTATAGAATTGAATTCTAAATTGTGTGGATTACGTTATCTAAACAACCTAACTATTTAGTTCGGAACAAGAAAAGTGTGTATGTGAACAAATATAGGTATATAATTAATTATGAATTGTAATTAATTAAAATTGTAATTAATTAAATTGTGAAAATAACATCAATTGACGAACCTAACCATTCCTTACCAACAAACGGTCACTTTTCCCTGTGTCAGGCCTTTAACCTTAAAGAAATTAATTGGCTAAATAATATGTTGACAAGCGCGATAATATAGCGCATCTTGCCAAAGAAAACCGAAATAGGAACTAGTCATATTTTGATTGATTTATCCAGGGTTCCTTGAACTATTTGAACTATTGAATGCATTAATAATTTACGTTTTGACTGGAAGTGTTGAAATAAATTCTCCTATCAAATCTAACTTGCAGCAGAACATTCGTGTTACAAGATGAAAACTGCCACATACCGCATTATCTGAACATAATAGATTTTATCCTCTAGATAAAAATTATTTTAGCACATTAGATTGTACTCTGTGTTCCGCTTTGATTTGAGGGTAGAATATAAAGGGTAAACACTCAGAAATCGCAGATTCCCAGTTTCCGTTAGACCGCCCTTAGGACTAAAATACTAAAGGAGAGAGTGTGGAAAAAATGCATACCCGTATTAAAATTCTTGAAGATCCCAGTTCTCACGCAAAACGAAGCCCACATATATTTTTGAAATAGTTAATAATTGACGTAATTAACATTTTTAAGCAAGTAGTTTGTAAATCTCTGGAAAGTGAGCACAAAGCCATTTTAATTTACTCATCAATATTGTTAACTCCAACTCCCGTTCCAGTTTGCATGACATATCACTGATTGGGACATGTTTGTTCAGCTACCACGATGACATTGGTCATGTTTACGCCGACGGCTCTGGAGACAGAGCCTGAGGCGGCGTATGTTTTGCTGCTCACAACTTTCTCCAAGAGTCCTCATAGTGATAAACTGCGTACTACAGGATAGCATTTCCGTGAATCATGAAACAGAATATTCTTCAGGAAATGAAAACGTTAATTCCATTATGCATTTTTGTATGGTCCCTGATGGAATTAAAGGAAAAAAAACCTTGAATGTACAAACTCCGAAACACACTACTAGGTACAGTCTTGTACCTGAAACTTCCTGCTGTCTTTTTGGAAATTGATTCTGTTGGCATTTACTGTTCACATTGTTAATTTGTGTGCATTTAATGCTATTCACTTCTACTTCCTTCTGTGGGCCTGAGATAATATAAGTATTGTACGAAAAATCCATGAAAAGATTTTAGTGAAAAAAAACATTGGGATTTTTCCTAATATCACAGTTCATCTTTTATCTCTACGGGTCCATAAGCACGAACTTTTCTACGTGTTGTGTTAAATGTTATCACTAATATAAATTATGTTACCTGGGTCTCGTACGGCCCTGAAAACTAGTGGTGCTACAACACTACATATTTTCTCGCAAAATTAAAGTTGTATCGTTTTGTACGAAGGGACGCGTACATAAATGTGACATTAATTTCAAACATAAATTACGTGTAAACTACTAACTTGTACAAACATTTGTACATTGTCTTTCTTAAAGAGCTAATTTGTGCAACATACTTTGTCTGAGGCAAAAATCTCTATCTTCAATTTTGTAGTTTTGAAATTTTCGACAAAAAACGAGCAATACCGGAAAATGGGACTAGCGTCATATTTTTTTACCGAACCTTATTACACAAGTGGAGAAAATTCAAAGAAAAAATTTGGAACGGTTTTTGTGTAAAAATTTTCGTAAATTTCAAGAGCAAATTACACAAAAACTACTAGTTTTTTCAAAAAATTGTACATGGCCTTATTTAAAAAGCTAATTTTGTACAACATAATTTGTCTGAGGCAAAAATCGCTACTAAATTTGTATTTTTGAAATTGTTTTTTGCAACTTTCGAAAAATCGGAGATATCAACGAAAATGATACCTGCATCATTCTCTTAAACGTCCTTCACACTATTCAACAACAAAATTTAATCAAACAATTTGGATATATTTTTTGAAAATGTCTGAGGGGCTTCACGTAAAGTTCCCCCAAAATCAAAATATCTGTTTCAAATTCCAAGAGCCGCGACATCAGCCACAACGATTGGGGAATATCAATTTTGGAGAAAATTGGCTGAATGGTTTAGGCGTTAGCGTTGACCACAGACGGACAGACGGACGTTTTGCCGTGAAACGATTTTTCGGTATCAAGAACCAACAAAACATGGATTCTGGCTACACCACGCGTTAGAAGATTTTGTTCTAAATTTAGCAAACGGATTTATCCAATTTTTCTTTACCAGAGCCCGGCTATTAAAGTTCTCCTAACGAAAATTCGCTATTCTTTGGCGCACGATTACATAACGTTCTGTTCTTACGAAGAATTCGTAAGGCGAGAAAGTAAAAATTGGGTGGAGGTGTACGAAATTAATTTTTTTCTCAACTGAATTTCAATTTAAAAAAAGATTTTTGTTGGAATGGAGCCATGACTCATAAGATTAATGTGTATCCGAAGGGAATTGTGTTTAAAATAATGTTTCAAAATTTATACGCCAGTGTTGCAATTAGGGTACCCCGTGCACTTTCCCTTTCATCCCTTCTAGATCTAAAAATAAAAGATATAATTTAATAACATTTTAATTTATAAATTAAATACATAAATGCAAATTTCTCAATGCCACTGCGCAAGGGGCGGTATAGAAAACAGCTTATTTTGTTCATTTGTTAACTATATACACTTATGTGCATGGACATAACGAGAACTGGGGTTCATTGTAACGTAAGTCAGATTCATCAGTGCTTCCAGGTTCCAGTTTAAATTTTTAAAACGCTTTTTTCCTTTTAAACCTTTTAAAAACAACTCAAAAACCTGTTGTTTGGGTGTAAATAGTGCTCAAACAGCCCCCACATGGATTGTTGGAAGTTGCATGTAAAGCGTAAGGAAAGTGTTTACAAATCCATATAAACTGGGATCTGAACACATTGATAAATTTAATTTATGTCAAAATAAATCTCAAGTCCCCATTTCACAATGAATAATTGTACTACAAACAATAATAAAATTAATATATTGAAATCTGACCAGTTTAACAATGTTCTTTTCTTGTTAAACGACGACTCAACCCAAACGACGTATAACATTAAAGCTATTGTCAGTTAAATTGGTCAAATTTTAGTATATTAATTTATTGTAAGACATAAATAATAACAAAACCAAGTGCTTTAATTTCTAGTTCACTTTCTACTCTACGTCAAATTAAATTAATCTTCAGTTCATTAGCAACTACTATAATTACAAGAACAGTTGGAACACAAAAATACATCTTGAATAAAGTCCTGACTATTTAATATAATAAGTTATGTTATAAATACATGTATCACTTTTCAAGCAAGAATGTTATAATAGAGCTCTTTTGTAAGAATATTGAAGAGCTTATTTCGAATCTTCATGAAACACTTTTTCAAGAAGGGAAATTATTTCCTTTCAGCCTACTGGTTCAAGATTCAACGGTTTTCGGATACCGTTTAGAGAAGCACAATTTTTAACATAGTATTTGGCAGAATGATGGAGAAGCGTCTTAAGTATATAGTGATAAGTGCAATTAGAAAACAAACGGAAATCGATATATGGCACTTTGAAATAAAGACTTTGATTGGGGACATGTAATTTATGAACAGTAATATACGTTAATTCGAAATGAAAATCACTGGAGAAGACTGACGATGTGTAGAGGCATTTTCCAGTTTTCCAGAGTATTACGAACAGTGATACATGTTAATTCCAAGTGAGCACATGGTTGAGAGCAATCATGTCAGAACTTCGAAAGTTTTTTGTACAAACGATTTAACAAACAAAGCTTGTGCAATTTAGTTGAAGCAATAGAGAAAACTTTCCTCCTAGTACACGATTTCCTGCGAAAGTACTCATTCGCTGACAAGAGCGAACTACGTAAAATTAGAAAAAGAAAAGATCAAGCTACTGAAAAATTAACTGTTATTTAACATTAAAAATAGATAAAAATAATACTAGTTAACTTTTATACGGCAGCCTCAGGAGGAACATTTTCTTATTTTTACCCCTGAATGTATGTTATAATGTTAATTTATGTTGGTTCAGTTTTAATTTTTACATTAAAAAACTTAGTGTAACAAGAGATATTCACGAAAAATTATAAATAAAACAGAGCAAAGAGAAAATGAGTGCATATTTGCAGTGATTGATCGGTTAGCAAACAAATCGTCTACAAAGAAATTGGAGAACGAACACATTTCCGAATTATTTTTCATTTCAGAATACAAACGCTTACTGCACACACAGAATTATGAGTAACATATTTAGTTATATTATTTAGGAACGGTTTCTCGAAAGAGATTGATAGTTTCTAGATATAGTTTCAAAAGCCTCGAAGACGAGAGAAATCTATTAACACTGGCATTTTCATTTATCGTCAGACTAAAGGAAACAAATGAAACGAAGGAAACTAATCTCATGAACACTTCTCAGCAAAAGACGTGCTTGAGATTAGAAATTGCAAATTTCGAATATTTGCAATTTTTGAAAGATCAGAGGTTTTAATGATAATTGAAATATACATCATATTTATAGCTGTATTTAGTTCTATTCATGGAAAGAATTTTAAAAGAAAAATGTTCCTCGGTACTGCCGAGAGTCGAACCAGGGCCTGTACAAATCCGAACCGTTAGCCCATAGGCCATGAGAACAAACTCCGTGAACCGGAAAAGAAAGAAAAGCAAATTCTAAATGCTCTGCGCGCTTCGATATGTCAAAGAATAAGGATTCAAAAGTATTAGGACAACTATTCATATTTCGAAAAAGGTGTACCTGAAATGATTTAAAGATTTAATATTGAGAAATTGATTGTATTAAGAAAGAAATATATAGCTTCTATATTAATAGCGTAAGACAGGTTCGGAGTCCTTTTGAACATTGTCAAACTAATTGTGTAACTCAAAATTACTGGAAAACTATTAATATTTTGAAAATAATGTATATAAATTAATTTAAAGATCTGATATGTAGGAATAAATTGCAATACATACCAAATTCATAACTTCAATATTAAAGCTATAATCGGACTTTGTATTAAACTTTTGCCATTTTCGAAAATTCAGAGATTTCAATGAAAACCGGACCTGCCGCCATTCTGGGCTCTTCGAGCGAACTCTTAAAGAAAAAAATTGGAATTAGTTTGTAGATAATTTCGGAAAATGTTATGCTTCCTATATCCACAAAATTGAAATACCATGGAAATTCAATGGGCCGCAACACCTTCCAGATCGATTCTGGAGAATAACAAATTCTCTGAAAATCCTGTGTACGATTTAGGTACTAGCGTTGTTCGGGAGAGAAAACACAGACAACGGTCGGACGTTTGGCAAAAACTACTTTTTTAGTATCAAAGATCCACAAAACGTGGATTGTGACTACACAACGTATTACAAAGTAATTAATTGTATATAGAAGCGAGAAAAAATCCCTTATTCGGCTTCAGGGACACACAACAGGGAGAAAAAGTCCGGAATATTTCGCTGCATCATTAAAAACTGTTTCTATACTAAGTATATACTTAGTATATACGTAGTTTTACAATACGTAGTACACTCTTATAAGTAGTGTGCTACGTATTGGAAAACTACGTAGTAAACTACTACCTACGTTGTAGTATACTACTTAAGTAGTGTATTGGAAACTAAACAAAAATGACTGGTGAAAACGCATCACTGCGCATTTTCGTATGTGAACAGGAATCCTTGAGAAATAAACCTCTTACCTCTAAACCTCTAAGGGAAATGTACTTTTTTTTTGGCGGGAAGGGGTGGGGGGCTGGATAGAGCTAATTTCAGTAGCAGCAGAAATGATGGGTACATCGAGGATCAATTAATCGGACTTTTCTGGTCACGAACATTGTCATTGAACAGGTTATGTTCATTAAGCCGGTCCTATCAACCAGAGTCTGGCAGCATGAGGCGCGAGGATGCTTTGATGACGGGTCGAGTCATTTGGACTTGGCCCCGTTCGAAGAGAGGCGCATCCTGGACCAGAAGCTCCACCGGCGGCGCTCGTCGTCTTGGTGCTCAGTCTCCTCCGCCAGGTGAATCTCCGCGGGCGTGCCGCAGGGGACGCAGGGACCGCGCTCCGCGAACGGGTCTTCCTCGCACTTCTCCGCGACGGGCGTGACGGCCGGGCTGCGGGCGTGGGCGGTGGGGCTCCTGGAGAGGGACGAGTTGCAGGTGCTCTGCGTGGAGAGGCGCGGCCTGCCGGCGGGGCCGTCGGAGGCGGAGGAGGCGGCGCGCGCCCCCAGCAGGCTGAGGGTGGACGGGCGGCGGTGCGAGCCCGCAGGGCCGGCGGGGGCGTGGGCGGCGGTGCCGGCCGACGACAGCCACGCGGACCAGCGCCGCGGCCAGCGGGCGTCCTGCGCGTCGCTGGCGCCGTCGCCGACGGCCGCGGGCGCCGCCCACTTCAGCCCGCATGACGCGGCGCGCTCGCGCAGCTTGTGCACCTGAGCAGAGTCATTGATTGATTCATTGGTGCATCCCGGGGATTATGCATGTGACATTGGCCCCGAGGCGTATCTACGGTATGGCAGACATGGCAAGTGCCATTGGCGCTACTCACAAGGGGGCGCTATTTAGAATGTATACGCTAAAGCGAATTAAAAAATCCTTAAATTGACGTATCCTGACAGGGGCGCTTATTCTGTGTTTGCCATGGCCGCCTGGATAGGCCTCTGCTGGACCTAGATGCTTTGCCCCGGATTAATTACGGGATGTCAACCGGGCCGGTGAAGGTGGCTTAGGGCACCAACTGACGTCATTGCGGTACCTCTGAGCCGGGAAGTCCTTGGTTCGAATCGCAATGGTGGCAGGATTTTTGGCACATGGCTTGTCACCTAGGTCGAGTTCAGTCCTTGTATGCAGGAGAATTCTGCCGCTCAGCTGCCCTGATCGGAGGTTTTCCGTGGTTTCTCCTAACAACATCGCCAGGCGAACGCCGGAGCAGTGCCCTAACAAACGGGCCATGGACCGCACGCGATCGTTCCTTCCCTTCCTTGTCCTATCCTCACGAATCTTCCGACCGCTTGAATTCTCCTCCTGACAGCGGTTGAATTCCACTAGCTATGTAACAGTGTTGAAAAATTATGTCACCGTCTCGACTCGAAACCCTAAGGACTTCCCGATCAGAGGCACTGCAAGCACATTCGGCAGAGCATCCGACTGTCCTCACTCTACAGAATGTCTCACAATAAATGTTACAAACTTATTGGGCATCTAGGGGGGCCAAAAAAATATTTTTTATAATGAAATTAGTCATACGACATTTGTCTCCTGATTATGTATGTGACATTTGCCCCCGGTGCTTTGCGTAGGTCCTTGTGCACATAAGCATAGCATCCGACTGACTTAGTACACAGAATGTTCTTCAGGGGATGCCGATTCTTCGACAATCCATGTAGGGAAGCCCGCGCTCCGATTTCTCAGAGATGCACAAAAGGCAGTCATGGCGGGACGCAAGAAGACGAACATGTAACAAGTTTCAGTCCTAATGGGCTCTTGTATGACAAAATGTGTATCAATTTGTGCTCTCCAAATGGTTTTTAAAACGTTTGTATTATGTTTAAAAATTTTTAGGAAAGTTTCATAAATGCAATTTTGTAGGTAAAAGTGTTTTTAAATTAGTTTATTTTAATATTACAAAATGAATCCGATTTTACATACTTATTACAATATTTTTACTGTTTTCATTGCATATTTACGTATGTTTTATGACGTTTCATTCTATATATTTCTCCGGTCTCTATTCATCATTATTCTATAATTTTTAAGGGCTTTTATCACGTGCATTTTCACACAAAAGATATGCACATCATATTTCTTAAATGTTTATTTTCAATTATAGTGTCAGTGCTTTTCTGAAATCATTATATACAATATTTATCTTCATTAAGTTTATATTTTAATTTATATTTATTTTCTTACAAATATTCATTTGAGTTATTTGTAATTAGAGTTAATAGTTCTCTTATATTGCATTCTCTAAGACTAAGTAGAAACGTGCGTTGATGTTTCTTTGGTTAATGATCAATGCTAGAGTAACTGCAGTTTCTGTTTACATGTCAATTTCAATCAAAAGTTCGTCAAAATTAATAAATGTCTGTGTATGGTAATACCAACCGGTGTGTTTGTACCCAACTCGCTTCATTCACGCGAAGTTTTCTCACCCCTGCTTCCCGCCTGTGACCGAGTGACTTCGCTAAACTGATATCGCCGCGTGCCCCAAACCTTTGCGAAGGTCGTTCGCGTGCTCGTTCGTCGACAACCCTGGTGTAGGGTATCCACTATTATTCACGGGACACATACTAACCTTTACACTAGACACTGACATACTTCCGGGCTCCTTGGTCTGTTATCAGCAGACTCACAAGGCCTTCCGCGACAACACATACATGCAGTGGCGTAGCTAGAGGTGGGGGCAGGGAGGCGGCTCGCCCCAGGTGACACCATTCTAGGGGTGACACCAATTAAATTATTTTATAGTTGGAATTATATAATTTAAATCATTTATTTAAAAATTTTATGTATTAATAGTTAGTTTTCTTATTTTAGTAGTTTGAAAATTTTATTGTTGGAATTAAATAATTTTTATGGTGTAGTTAAAATTTATTTATATTAATTTAATAAGTATACATTTAAATCATCATAGATTATGATTTAATTGCAATTATATTTATGGGGGTGTTGAAACCATTAGCTTCAGCCCAGGTGACACCAACTGAAGCTACGCCACTGCATACATGAAAGACAAGGGACAAACAACCATGCCCACGACGGGACCCTTCCGACCGAGACGCTGATTAGGACATGCTCTAGCCACCTCTGCCATGCGGGTACGCTATTTCTCTTTCTAAATTAGGTATTTCAAGTTTCCAATTCATTTTGTAATAACTTTCATTATCTGTATCTGTTGTGGTTTTCCAATATATTGTATGTTTAAAAAAGTCGTTTCTAAATGTATATTATCACGTTTCTATTGATCTCACTGTATTTGTTTTATTTTAATACATGCTGTAAATGACTGGTATGAGGGGAAATATGTGTATCCCTGAAACATGTCTGGTAGATTTGTTTAAATTTAGTATTTTATTATTTAATACCTACATCGCAGAATATTACTTATTTCTCCATACCTTCTAATCTTCCATACCAATGAGATTCATGACCAAAATTATCAGCTTTGTAAACACACGTAAAGACCCCAATTTGTACATTATCATAATTGAATAGGTAAGACGAAATAAAACCTATATTTGGTTTGAATTTATCACGTAAATTCAGTATTTTAAAGGAAAATATAAGTAACGTGCGTACCACTTTGCACTTGCAGCAGTAGATGCAGAAGAGGACGAAGCCGCGCAGCAGGTTCAAGACGTCCAGAGCGAACCAATAGAAGTGGTCGGCGTCGTCCTCCAGCGGAGTGCCCTCCAAGGCAGGCGAGATGGCGTCGACGCCCCACAGCAGCCCCATAACCAGGAACAGGCGCGAGTGCAGACAGAACCTGCGCCAAGAATAACACTTTTTAATTGAAGAAATAAAGGCTGAACACGAATGTTATAGATAACTTTTTGATTGATAGTTTGATTAGTGTTTCTGGATGCATCAATTGCTATAGTCATTAGTTCCGTAAGTGTAATGCATATTTTTATCGCTGGAAACGAGCCAGATGGCGAGATCCGTCGATGACCTACACGTCGGCACGCGAGGATTTTCGTCAACCAGGTATCTCCCATCAGCGGAGCACCGCCACAGTCGGGAGAAGCTCTAAGCTCCCGACTGGCCTCCCACATGGGCGGTGGTATATTGCAAGTAAACGTAAGTGTGTGTAAGTAAGGGGTGAGGATAAGACAAAAAAGAGGTAGGAAAGACCGCGTGGTCCGTTTGTTAGAGTCCTGCTCTGACATTCGCCTGGTGTTGATCGGAGAAACACGGGAAACAACCTATCAGAGCAGACGGCCCCCAGAATTCTCCTCCAGGCAGAAAATGAATTCGACCTACTAGCTACCTAGCAAGTGTCGAAAATCCTAGCACACCGTCAGGACTCGAATCTTAGTATCTCCCGGTCAGAGGCACTGCAGGGACAACAGTTGATACCCTGAGCCATTTAAGCCAGTATGTTTTAAACAAAAAAATATAAAGATTAAAAATAAAGAATATGAATTGTGAAGATACAATTGTTTTTCTTAATGAAATGTGCTCATCAAAAAATCCTTCAAATAAGGTCAGGGTGATTTTTTGAAAATATGAGTAGTTTTCCTATAATTTCGTTACTACAAACATAATAGCCCGCTCGGAATTGACTGCGCTTCGATTTCGTCGTCTTCTTATAACTACAATTGTAAAAATACATTTTTTTCTCAATGAAATGTATTTGTCAAAAATACATCATCAAATAAGGTCATGCTTAAGTTTTTGAAAATACGAGTAGTTTTTTCTATACTTTCGTGACAAACATCATAGCCCGCTGTAAATTTACTGCACTTCAGACAGTTGGATACTTTGTATTTTACAATTTGTATATTATTCTTTGTTCGTTTCTTACATTCGACCTTTTCTTATACATGTACACATTATAATTTTAGAAATTATTTAAAACCTATTTGAAATATATGTAATAAAAATTGATAGCTCTCAGGGAATATCGACAATGCAGGGAATGCAACAATGGAATTCCGCTTCGCGTTCGCGAATTTCTGTAAATTACGTGTCATTGTTGTGACTTGATATAGCTGTGTGGAAAAGAGTTATAATTGTCAAATTTATGTTATAATTGCATGAAAATATTTAGTTTTCGCACCAAATGCTCTACCATTAGTAATGAGTAGAGTATTTTTTGCATGGTTTTAGAATACTTCTCTAATCATGGCCCTATGAAATGCATTTCTATTTTCCGGGGTATAAGGCTTCTTTTTCCAATACAAGTTTACAAAACTTTTTTATTATATTTTTATGCAGTTATAGAAAAAATGTTGTTCATATTTCATTTTCCAAAAATTTTCGTAATTATTTTGATGTCAATTGCATATATTCTAATTACTGTATTAACATTATTAGCCAAGCGAATTCACATACTTTTGACAACACTGCGATGGAAATAGTGAGTGGCTCGCTTCTTGGTTGAATTGGACGTTTTCAAATAATAGATAAGATGTTAGTTGCGCAGAAAATGCAATATTTCAATATGACGTAGCTGCTTCCAATAACACGGGAAAGTATGTGATGTTTAGCACCACTAGTTACATTTTTGTAATGTGTTGAGATAAAATATTTTACATGTAAAACATTTAATTTATTCACGCGAAATATTTTATATTGTTCCATTAGTCAGCTAGTGTCATGCAAATGTTTACTTCACCAATTTTGTTTTATTCATTCATTGTTTGTATGTAGTTCGTAATCTGTGAGGTAAGTAATTTGTGTTGAGAGAAGTTGCAGTGTACCGGATCTTGTCGATGATGAGGCGAGACGTGGTTCCGTGCATAGTGTTTTGTGAGAAGTTGCTGTGTACCTGACCTCGTCGGTGGTGAGGCGAGACATGGTTCCGTGCATAGTGTTTTGTGAGAAGGTCGGTGTGACTGACCTTGTGGGTGGTGACGCGAGAGGTGGATGCGTGCGTTGAGTTGAGAGAAGGTATGGTCTACCTGAGCTTGTCGGTGGTGAGGCGAGAGCTGGTTCCGTGCATGTAGCTCTCCCCTCGCGTCAGCTCCTGGTTGTTGCGTATGAAGCCACAGAGTCGGGCAGTCGTCATTATGTAGAACACGGTGTTGATCACCATCAGCACAACGAGCAGACCGTTGAAGTACATCCATTTGGCAGCACTATCTGCGCAAAAAAAGGCGAGGCAGAAGTTGATGCCACTGATCTCTTTAAGATAAATGACACGAAATAAAACCTTTCCGAATAGAATATTCTCAAAATAAACTTTCTGGATCATTTCCGATTTTGACAAAACTGTTTTTAAAACAGCCCTTTTACAAGCTATTGGATGTTTGAGTTGTGTAAATCAGAACTCATAGCTGAATAATAACAGTTTTTAACATTTCATAACTTTATGTAGTTTGCGTTCATTACATAACATTCAATAACTTTATGTAATTTCGTCGCAGCTTACTTCCATGAAACAATTATCAACTGTTTCATAGTAGTTTGATTGTAGTCATGAGGTCCACATTCTGCTACATCTGAGAACATTAACTCTTACGCACTGGAATGCACTGATTCCACAAAGAACACTGAATCTATATTGACAGACTGGATCACACACATTCTCAATGTCTCAAGTTAGAAAGACACTGAACCCTCGGCACCTAGCTTCATGCACTCTCTCACTACACTGGTCTGGCGGTGTTGCCTTTAAGAACCCGCTCCTTCCACTGGCCTTTGAATCCCCAGTGCTCGGGTCGATCCCGGCCGCGGTACGTGGACGAAGGGCGGAAAATTCAGTCACTCTAGTTCCATGTAAAAGAACTCTGGCAGATGCCCGGCAAAATTAATCCATCCGACAGCATCCCGCCCTAACGGTATCTCACTTTCTCCCAACCAGATAGATCGGATATGTAGTTAACTGATACCAGCATCTGGCGGAGAAAGCGAGAGTCACATCCCAGGCGCATCAGGGGACCGTCCAGGAAGCGCGCCTGGAACACTGCCTAAGAGCAGTGCCCCGCTAGCAAACCCGTACGCCAAAAAATATTCACCGCTCCTTATCGGATACCTTCCCTTCACTCCGAATCATCAGGCAGCTCGCGAAGTGCAATCGATTTGGCGCCTCCTCTTGAGAGGTGCTATTACTACGCAATTAATTGGAGGAAACGTCTTTTTGACGAGTTGGGTGATCTCCAAAATGCTGTAAGTGCCATCACACAAAGTGGTTATCCGCAGCGACATAATTGCCATCGGATACACATTGAATACATCTTTAAGAGTATCCAGGAACAGATTCAAGATTAGTAGCTATCCTCTTCTTCTGAAAGTTCCTTCTCCATTACTGAAGGTTGTCGAGCACTTACCCAAACTCTTCTCCGTCTTTTGCCAGATGAAACATCTCCGATGCACTCGAAAGACCAGTCCATCTGCGGATGTTACGAGCAACCTGTACATCCTCTTCCTGCCGACTTCCCATATATCCTGACTTTTCCCCGTTATTATCAGTTGTAATAGGTCATATTTAGGGGTTTACAAGAAAATATCCGAGGTAAAGTTCCAGTTTTAATACTTTTCAATATTTCTCGACGTATAATTATTCCGTTCTTGTATAGACATTACGCACTTCGTCAATCCACTGACTACTCAACATTCTCCCACAATCGACCACATGAAAGTTGCTTTTAATGTCCACGTTTCAGCACCATATAATAAAACAGCCGTCATGTAATATTTCACCATTCTCCATTTGAGAGTAAATTTCAAGTTTCTGCTATATAAACAAGCCCGCATTTTGTAATTTGTGAATCTTACAATTGCAATTCTCGTCCATGATCTGAAGACCAAGATTCATTTACAATTTGTCGCAAATATTTGAACATTGAAACCTGATCAATACGTCGATCATTTATGAACAGCTCAAGTGGTTTTGCTTCTGTCTTACATTAACTATGTAAACTTAGAAACATTAACTTTGTTTTACATTCGTTTATTTCTAATTCATGATTTTGAAAGTTCAATTTATTCGGTGCATTAGCTCTTGCAAATCAGCAGCGCTATCTGTCAAGATAAAGAGAATTGTCAGCGCAATGAATATTAGAAGAAGCAATACCATTCATTTTTCATTCGAAAATTACGATCTTCTAAAGCAAATTTGAAAACATATTTAGAATACAAGTTGAATAGTAAAGACAGAATCCCGCTTCCATTAGACTTTCCTCACAGCCACAGCCTCAGTATTGTGCTGATCAACTCTCACTTAAGTAGTTTGACCGAGAGAGGATTCTCAGGGAATCAACTGATGTCACTGCAGGTGCCTTCTGACCGAGAGGTACTTCCGGGAACCTGACCGGGAGATCCCTGATCGGGAGGTTCGAGTCCAGACGTTGGACAGGAATTTCGACGCTGGCTAGGGAGGCTAGGCCGAATTCTAGTAGTGCTCGTATGTGTTCCACTTCCGTTTGTTAACTCTGGCAGTACTTACTCTCTATCATCACTTAGGAAGTTTGAAACATAATCTTCCAAAGACCTCATTTGTCTTCCTTTCTAATGTTTTGCAATATTAATGTATGTAAATTTCTATCATCGATAATAAATACATTTACATTTACTAAACAGCTAGTTTCGATTGCAAATGCAGGACAACTGCGGTTTGATATTGAGGTACACCATGTCCTTGTATTGACTCCGTGATGGCAAAGAGCTATGTAAGAGTGGCTCAAAACAGAAAAAATGTGCTTTCTATTTTTTCACAGTAGATAAAAGTTTCCAAACATTTTTGTCGAG
Source organism: Acheta domesticus (assembly GCA_031308135.1). NCBI lineage: Eukaryota > Metazoa > Arthropoda > Insecta > Orthoptera > Gryllidae > Acheta > Acheta domesticus. Next base: position 31,580,185 of record JAHLJT010009355.1, read on the forward strand.
TTTTGTGTCTTCAAGCATTAATATAATGATGTGGTTTCTGAAAAAAGGAAACTTGATATTTTTTCATGCAATATCAAACCGCAGTTGAACTGCATTTGCAATCGAAGGTAGACGCTCAGTATTTTATTGTGAAAGAGAGCACTGCAATTATTACAATGGACATTTATAGACTTTGCCGTGAGCGATTAAAATATAAGTTGGTGCATGCTCTGATCACAATAAAATCCGATCATTTAGGACACATTTTTGTCTCATTGTAGTTTAGTACTTTACAAATGAAAGCGAGTGAATTGTTTAGGAGAACGTTGAAACATTTTAAGTATGTACTAGAAGCTGTTTCCTCAAAGACACCTTCAAAACTCTGCAAGTATGCACGCAAGCTCACCTTTTCATATATAAATCAAATTAGAATAAAAATACATAAACAAAAAATGTCTGAATGTAGAAAGGAACGTAGGTTGGATATTCACAGATGAGCACGAAAAATAATTTTCTCAATAGTTTAAACTTTCTTCCAGGTGAAAATGATTTTTGTCGATCTACTCGAACAGTTCAATTTAGTTTCAAAAGATAAACGTCGTGCAACCGATGAAATAATACGAAAGACACATAGAAGCAAAGAAAAGTAATATTTGCGTGAGTCGTTTTTCTTGAAGCGCAGAACATTGAGAATCCTAAGGCTCACCGCAGTTCGTAGTTTCATCTACGGAGAACTACTACCTGAATTACCTGAATTGTTGTTCGTAAAATGCTTCAGATATTCTACTATATACGATATCCAGAAGACCTTGGCAAAGGTTTAATGCGGGTGAAACTAACCCTTAAACTTAGGAGAATAGCTTCAGGAGAGCAAAAACACAGAAGAGGGTATTCGAGAGAGATCGGGTATTTGAGAACCATTGAAGGGAGTTAAATTGAAAAAGGCAGATTTGTCAACATCGCCTTCATAGAGTGAGTGAGAGAGTAATTATTGATTCCGGACACACCAACTACTTATATTATTAGTTCCAAAAGTGTAGTGCAGATTGTAAGATTCGGCGCCGACCTAAACGTCAGCTTTTGGATTTCCTTCTCTAGGTACCTCCCCCAGCAAGGAATCGCCCCTACCGGTACTAGCTCAAACCTCCTAAATTCTCTCCCGACATACACGGTACAGTAGAGCATAAAAGAGTGTATGTGTGTATGAGTAAAGGGAGAGGACAAAGATGTAGAAGGAAAGATCTCACGTGATCATGACCCATTTGTTGGGGTATTGCTCCGGTATTCGCTTAGTACTGATCATAACTACTGATCGTAGCAGCTCGTCGCTAGAATTCTCCTCGCGGTATTTCTAGGTTCATAGAAGTCACTAGATAGGGTTCACTACATTCATTTGGTATGTAGTGAACAATGTTAAAACAAAAAGAAGTGAACATAAACTCAATGAATGAATGAATGAATAGATGTTGTTTTACAAACCTCCAAACCAACAATCGTGCTTTCCTATGTTAGGAGGCACAATTCCATTAGAAAGTTGATCTGCATTCTGGAATCTGACGATGGTAAACGTTGTGCACGTGACTAGAAACGGGATTCCCCAAGCAATGATGGCGTACCTGCGGAATCTTCGCTGGGAAGTGCTCTGGGAGTGACAAGACTTGTATTCTCTGAAATTTTTTGAAAAAAGCAGTATGGTATGGGTATTGGTAAGTTCATTCATATTAATTCGTTCGAATTGTTTCTTTTGTAAATCATTTTATTTTAAAAATAAAATAGTTCAGTTTTGCTTTTCGAATGTCATATTTCATTTTTAAATTTATATACTTAAAAAATAAACCATTAAAACATGTTACAACAATTTAAGAAAATAGTTTGTTTAAAAATATGTTTTCCTTCAAAATATGAATTTCATTGAAATAAATATGAGACGATTTTCTTACCTGAATGCCTGAGAAATGTCGTAAGACAGAATACTCAACCAGAAGAAAGCAGCTAGGTAGCTGAACTGTATTGCCAGAGCTGCAACATGCAATTATATTTTTTTTTAAACAGAGTCAGAGGCACAGACAGACAGACAAGCATTTTGAAAGAAAGAGAACTTTTCCGCAATCAAAAATTAAAACCTGTGTATTGAGAAGTTCCAAATCTAGCAATTCCAAATCCAACCCTCCTGATCATCTGTTAGGAGTATGTTTGCAGAAGAGTGGTAGAGCTTTGTGAAGAAGATGTACGCTCCAGGAACCAAGCGGATAAGAGAGAAAAGATTTGGCTATGCTAGAGCAATGACCTAGTTAGACACTGCTGTTTTTAAAAATGTGTGTAGAGCATATCACGTTCTTGAAGAACGAAGAAATTACAGTCTATGCACATTTCACGAGACTGCTGCGACAAGCAGGAGGATAGACAATATTGTGCCCGGAGCAGTGCTGAAACGTAAATTAAAAAATGTGAAAGTTATCAAGAAACTATACGAATTATTTTATTGCAACAAATAACAAATATTACATTTAAGCTAGAAAACGGTTTGGGAAATATATTTAAGTAATAGTTTTAAGTAAAAGTATTTAGTGATCAAATAATACAATTTCCAAGGCGAGCTTAAAACGCTAAATATGTTTGTTGTGTTTAGTTAGTGACTACATAAAATGACTTGTTTAATTCATAAAAACATAAATATGAATTTCTAGAAGAACCTATTTTAATGTTAGCTTCATTTCATAGTTCTACCTTATAAGTAATGACTGTAATGAACTATTTAAGGTAAAAATTAATTGAAAATTTTATGAAATATCAAACTACCGTACCGCAACTTATAAAATTACGATAATTTTCTCGCAATTTGAATTATAATTTATATTTCAATCTTTTACTAATGGTAGATTCGTAGGACTTCCGCGGCCGGAGTCATTATGTTCTTGGCTGTCCGGGATGAGCCGCGTCTCAGTCGGTTTTGCTGACGTTTCGGCCATCTTGCTGTGGCCTTCTTAGCTGTGCCATCTTGCTGTGGCAGTATAGCTCTGAAGAAGGCCACAGCAAATGGCTGAAACGTCAGCAAAACCGACTGAGACGCGGCTCATCCCAGACAGCCAAGAACATAATTTTTTACTAATGTTTTTCCATCAGTCCCATTATTGGGCCCCTTGACTTGCGGAGCCCCCCCCCGAGCGATCTGTCCATCCTAGCGCCGGAACTGGCGACAAGACAAATGGCGCCAGAGAGCCCTGGGGGCCTTTGACGGCCGGAAATACATGACAAGGTGCTCGAATCGATGAAGTAATTAGATGCGTGAACGAGGCTTCATGAAATAATTATATCCTGGCCGAACTGGACGAGGGGGCAGCGGCCGAAATGTGTGACTGAGGAGCATCACTACTAATAGGCCAGATAATATACAATTTTTTTATTAAGAAAGCCACTGTCAGTGTCCTAAAAGACTAGGACTTTTAAACAACGACAGTTACAAAAGACGACAGTTGGCATTTGTACTGTAGAGCTATCGTTAAGCAAGAAAATAATTAAAGGTGTTAACTAAAAGTAAAAAATGATTATTCATGCACTATTGTTCATGTAAAGAAAGGTGGGGTTACTAAATAATCATTGGTTCATCTGGCGAACTGTGTTCAAAGTAATAATTATATTTTTTGAAGCCTGAACATCCTCAGATCATTTCCGACCCAGAACTATCCAAATCCTTGAGATCTTTAGAGCCGGAGCAACAAAGACAATTCTAGCACGTCACTTCGAGTCCAATATCGGTGCAGTGCGTGCTCTTCATGCGACAAAGGTGGGGTCACTATATTGTTTATAGTGGGAGTCGTGATAGAAACTCAGCGAATTAAAATGAAAAGTATGTAGAAAACAATATTTAGGGGAGCGCAGGGATTATATAACAAATAATAAGTGACCTGGAATTAAGCAACTGGGAACGTATTGACGTCGATCTGCGCCGCGTCAATAAACAGTGAACATTCACGAAATGTTACGGCAACAACATTTGAGAAAAGGTGAGGAAGCGAGACAGAAAGAACGCTTCAGTTATGAACTCCAAGCTACTTTGCGAATTTTAGGGATGGAATTTTAATGTTAAAACCGTCAATGTTACCAGGATTATGAATAACAGGAAGTCAGAGGATATTTTGGAATTTCAATTTTAAAGTTGAATTTAGAAATTATATTGGTGTTTTTGAGTATGGAGGACGAGATGCAACTGTACCGCGTATAGAGTTCGTGAAAAAGCTGTACTCACGAACCAGCAGTTATTCGTCGGTCAAATTAGCGGCAGTTCAAGGAAAGATAAGTGAAACATTTTAAAATACTGATTTATGAATGTACAATGCCCAAGATCTGATAATTTTGAGATGAAAAAATAATAAAACCAATAATGGCCATTTAACCTACCAGTCAGTCAATAAATGCACAGATCTGCAAGTGCGAAGCGTTATTGTTGATTGATGTGAATGTAATTTTATGTGTAATTTAACAAATTTGTGTTGTTTATCGTATGTTCCTTCAGCATACGAAACATCCCTAATAAACCAACCACATAGAGTATTGTTGCCCGTTATCAACTTCGAATAAAGTTATTCATTTTTTCAGTAGTAATTATGATATCGTCGAGCGAGTAATTGAATGACACATAAGTCAGTAATAATTAAAGTTAATTTAGCTATGTAAAAAAGGGAGAGAGAACATACGGGAACATCGAATAGTATCGCGTGTAGGGAGGGGGTCAAAGATAACCACTTTTTCTCAATGAACACGTGGTGGGATATTCAATGTAAGGGAATTAGACTTGTGACATTCCCCTGAATATTTGGCAAAGCATCTTGGGTTGATGTTTGGCAGATAATCTTCTGACGCGGTCAAAAATATTTCATAAACGACAAACACCAAAGCATTGACGTGTTACCTGCCAAGTCAGGGACATGTGTATGTTTATGAAATATTTCACCTGGACCTCCCAACATGACATCGAAATTCTTAATATTTATTTGACAAACTGTAGAAACAATTACATATAATACATGTAAGACATACAATGTAATGTATGTCTTACATGTAAGGACATGTAATACATGTTTTCAGATACGCTGTTTTACGTCATATTTTTGTTGTTATGCTCTTTAACAAATATAGAGATTTTATTGAAAATGAGAATGAATAACGTCAGTCGTTTATTTATTAATAAATCGAAGGACATTGAACTAATATTAACTTCATCATTTAACATGTTAGGAGATAATTCCATTTTTTTCATTTACTATTAAAATATTACTAATATTCTGTAGAAAACGATGAAAATATTTTTAGCATCTATGTAAGGAAAAGAGTACTTCCGCAGTTTTAATTGGCCGGAAGTGTTAATTGCGGAAGGACGGAAAATGAGGCTTTTGTGCAGAGAGGAAAAAAACGGTACAATAAAGTAAACAAACGCTGAGGCGTCATGAACATCATATTTCTAAGTTTCCATGAGTTAATATCAAAAAATTTGGAACCGTTTTTCAGAATTTTTTTCAAATGTCAGGGGAACTTCAGGGAAAGTTCTTCCAAATTTTGAAAAAAGTTTTTTTTCAAAATCGCAGGGCTTGGAGTCGAGCCAGATCGACCGGGGAATATCCATTTTGGAAAAAATCCTATGTATGGTTTAAGCGCTAATAGTGTTCTCGGAGTGGTCAGACGGACGGTCGGACGTTTTGAAAAAAAAACACTTTTTCGTTAACAGGGGACCCCAAAACGTGTACTTTCGTTGAAATCTCGAAATTGATTTTCCCCAGAATTACATTACTTTCTCTATACTACGTTTATACTCCGTATATAAGTATATATACAAGAAAGTAATAACGTACGTATACAAAAAAGTAATAACAGTGTAAGCAACGCATACGAAAGTTGCCATTTACAAAATTCCAGATTTGGCTTCTACCGTCGCTTCTACCGTTCGGAAACGATTTCATTCGTGGGCCAAAGACAGGTGTCGAACTAGTTCCGCAAATAACCATACTTGCTTATTTCGAAACTGTTGTGATAATGAGTCTTTGTCCAGTTTCCATTTCAGGCCTTAACCTTATTCGTAAGGCTGCTTTATCCCTCGGCTGTCGGGCTGCCGCGTCTAGAGGGCAGTGATGCCGACATTTCGACCTGCGCCGCGCGCATTCCAGCCCTGAAGAAGGCCATGTTACGATCGATACGTCGGCATCACTTCCGCGACGCGGCGTCACCCGTACAGCCGTGAGCCTTCACGTGACTCGGGGCCACGAAGCGTACGATTAGCTTTACCGATGAACTCGCAGGCGGGTCCTGTGGGGTACCAGCCGGCCTGCGCGGCGGCGAGCACGACGCAGCCCAGCACGAGCGCGGCGCAGTGGCACATGAGCGCCTTGGCGTGAGGCTGCGCGCGCAGCTCGGGCAGCGCCGCGTACACGCCCAGCGTCAGCAGCAGGCAAGAAGGCGCTGACCGCCAGGCACGACGCGTAGGCGAGCAGGCGCGGGGTGCGCTGCCGCTGTGGCGCGCCGGCACAGGTGCGCCGTGGCCACGCGCTCCCCGCCCTCCAGGCGAATGCTCTCGCCGCACCACAGCCCCGGCGCCAGCGCGCCCCCGTCGATGTCCTCCAGCAGCGCGCTGCCGTTCGCCAGCGCCGTCACGTTGCGCCGCTGCCCGCGCTTGTCGTTCAGGATCACCTGCGAAGGAGGGCACGGGGCACGTCGATTGGTGATTCCGGGCGCGTCAACAGCTAAGGTCATTAGGCCCGTAAGTGTTGTCCATGCTTTTTTCATCGCTGGAGGAAGGCGATGAACCTTCCCCTGCTGAATGGCGAGATCCGGCGCTGACCTACCCGACGACTTGCAAAGTTTTCCCAAGCCGGTATCTCCCACCACCGAGGGCACCACCCCAGCCAGGATAAGCTCTAAATTCCTGGCAGATCTACCGATATATTATGTGGTAGTGAAGTGCATTTTAGTGTAAGTACGGGGATGAGGATAGGACAAGAAAGGTTATGTTTGTTACAATAGCTGCTCCGGCATTCGCATGATGTTGATCAAAGAAATCACGGAAAACTAGGATCAGAGCAGCCAGACACCATAACTCTCCTCCAGACAGTGGCTGGATTCGACCTAGCTGTGTGGCTAGTGTCGAAACTCCTACCACCATCGAGGACTCGTACCCTAGGACCCCCGATTCTTTTGATACCCTGAGACCCCCAAGCCAGTGGATGGGGAGGAGAGGAGTAAGGTTGAGGCAGAGATGGATCGAAGGGAAGAAAGAGAAATGGAAGATGAAGAGATCAGTGTGAAAGAAAAGTGAGGAAGGTCAAGATTTTGAGACCGTAAGACGCTGAGAATAGAGTAAAGTTGCAGAAGGGGAAGAGATTGAGAAGGAGAGAGAGGGTAAGAAAATGTAAGAAAGGGAGTGGGGAAAAGGGGAAAGGAAAGAGAGAAGATAGAGAGAGGGGAAGAATCATTATAGATGGAGGGAGATAGTGGTGAGGAAGAGAGAAGTGATAAAGATAGAGATAAAAGAGAAATAAGATAGAAGATGGGGAGGGGGAAAATGGTAAGGGAAAGGAGAGAGAAGGGGGAGAAATGGAGATTGTCAGGGAGGATAGAGAAAAAGAGAGGAGGAATACAGAGGGGGAGACGTAAGGGGAGAAAATGGTGAATAGGGGTTGAGAAGAGAGGGGAAGGAGAATGAGGGTGCTAAAGTAAGACAGAGTAAGTCGAGAATGGCAGAATAAATTTAAAAGAAAAAGGGTGGAAATGATAAATGAAAACTACGAGATAGAAGAGGTGGAAGAAAGAAGAAACAAACAGAATTTTATCGTGTGCCTACATGAAAATTATTCCCTAGAGACAACTAAGCGCTACAATATACTAGTGACATTTTTATTTATATTTGATCAATTTATCGGGCTTGTAACGGAATACAACCGTCATAATTTTGTTGACAGGTTTAGGCTACAGAAAAAATACTCAAAATGCTCTTATGCTTGCCAAAAATGCTGATAATTTAGATGGGTGTATTTTAAAATTAGGTTTATTAGAAATTGTAAGTATGGACTCACATTGCCAACATACAAGTATTTCCTTAGAGAGCATTATGATAAATTGATAAGTTGATAAATTGAGATGTTAAAGAGTTTACAACCACTTGCAAAAATTCGCATAGTTTTCAGCCGTGGAAACATTGACCACAATAAACGGGAGGCAACCTTTTTATCAACATTAAATTGAATTTTCTATGTCTTTTATGATTATTTATTTTGGAGTGCACCAAGAAATACAACACACTCTGGGCACAGAATCGTGCAAGCAATGCAACGTGCGCCATAATTCAATACCCGACCCTCGAAAATTATACCGACAGTGTCTCACAATGCTTAAAAGACTGTAGTATGCGAGACACAAAGATTTCACTACATAAGAAACCTACTATAATTGATGTTTAGAAATTTGGACTTAGATTTAAGTGTACATTTTCAATTAAGAAATCAGGATAACAATTAAAGAGAACAGAGGAGAAAAATGAGCAGAAGGACAATAACAATGTATAATATGCATTATATAACAAATTCTCAAATATTTGTATATCAGATGAAATTCCGATTGTAGTCCGTTCACACATCTTAGCACTACCAAAATCTAATACCGTATTTACGAGAATCGTCATCGACTACGCCATCCAATTTAATGCGCACCCCATATTTGAAATTTAAAAATATGAAAATAGGTTTTGCATCGAAAGTAATACGTATCAATGACATAATAATAGGTACAGTACTTTATTTAAATTTATGTAATACAATGAATTTATCATATATATAATTAGGATTCTAACTGCTTTACTGTTAACTACTTTACGCTTTTAATGAAGCATCATAAGATGTTCTTCTCTGTTTGCCCTCCATGTCGAAAATAAAAACCATCAATAGTAGGCCAATGATAAATGAAGCGAAGTGGAATTTTAAACTCCAGTAATCTATTGTAACTTAATAAACGAAAACAATAAGTTACTGGTGTTCTACGGAACGCATTTGCACTCTAATCTAATGCACAATAGATTCGCGTAAATACGGTATTTTTTATTTCTGTGCATTTACGATAAAAAAGACATACCGTTCTTATACTGCTATCACTAAGGTTGCACTGCGCAGACCGGTTGACGATGAGATGATGTGTGGGCACTTCTTCTTGCCCGCGAAAGGGTCGCCACGTGTCTTCCATTTGTCCGTCCTCCGTTTGGTTAGGAAACAACTTATCATCTTTGTCAAACACGTACTCTGTATCAGCCTCAAGGCACTTCCGAAAGCAAGGCACTCTCTCACAGGGACAAGACAATATCACATGCATGAATGTGCCCCACCCATAGAGCACGTCTAGGCAATACTCATCCGCGTCCAGTGACACCTTTCCATTTCCAAAGAAAGCCGACAGATCCAGTAGCAGAGTTCCGTTGGTGAAGAGGCTATAGCGGGCATCCCATAGAGGGTGCGCATACACTTCCTGTTGGTCCGAAGAGGAGCACGGCCGAACACCGTAGCGCACGAGAGTTGTGTTCGGAAGCCAGTTCGCGAGGGAGAGATTGCTCGGTTGCTGGTCTTGGGCGTTGAAGACTCTCCTTGGCCAGTCGAGCCACGGCTGCAGTCGTCCCGAGGCGGGTGCGCGCGCGTCCGTCGGCGACAGCGGCTGCGGGCGGACGGCTCGGGCGCTCGCGCGGGAAGCGTCGTCATCTCGGCACAGGACAACGCCGTCGTTATCCGACTGCAGCACGTCGCCCTGCGGACAGCACTTGTTGAGGACGAGCGCGGGCGAAGCAGCGGATGCCGTGAGGACGCCGAGGGCGACGCGGAAGAGGATCGGCGCGGCCCGTAGATTCCTCATAACGGAGCGCGCCGGGAAGGCGGCCGGCCGGAGAACGTCTGACTTCGACGTACTAACTCGGCGGCGCCGCCGGCGCCGGAGCCACCGCTGTCGCCGCCACCGCCGCCGCCGTCGCCGTCGCCGCTGCCGCCGCCACACCCATCATCATCTCCGCCACAATTCCGGAAGGACGACGGTCGACCAAGAAGCGACAGCGAGCTTTTAAGCTGCAACTGAACATTGTGCTTTGCTACGTGATGTGATTCTGAATTGCTTAAACTTCCATTTAATTATTAACTACGATTCCCATTATTAGTTACTATTTAAGTATGTAAGAATTATGTACTAATTTATTTATTACTTATCCTAGCACTATTCAGTAAATGATTGATTAATAATTCCAAGCGAGTCAATTGGTAAGACCATTATTCCCGTAGGTTTACTGCATGTCTTTTTTTTATAGCGGAAGATGGTGGTAAACTTTCCCTGCTGGATGGCGAGACTCGGCGCCGACCTGCCCGTCGGAATGCCGATTTACGATTTCCTCAACAACTTCCTATCTCGTACCAGCGAGGCGCCGCTACTGACGGGATAAGCTCTAAGCTCCCGACTGGACTCCCGGCATGTGTGGTAGTGAAGTTCGTGTAGAGAGTATGTGTAAGTAAGGGATGAGGGGATGACAAGGAAGGGAAAGGAAAGATCGCGTGCGGCCCGTGGCCCGTTTCTTAGAGTTTCTTAGAGTTTCTTAGAGTTCCGGCATTTGCCTGCTGTTGATCGGAGAAACTACGGAAAACTACCTATCAGAATAGAAGAGGAAGTAAGAAAAGAAGTTTTTTGCTATCACGAAACATAGAACGTCCAACGAAGAAATAAATTCAAGTTTATTGAAAATATGCAAATATCTGTAGAAGCGAATTGTTTGACGGTAATAATCAGAATAATTTTATGAATAAACTGCAAGTGATTATATCATAATACCCCAAAAATGTGTCCAGGTATTAAAAATATGTTGTTGTTTTTTAATTCAAGAGCACTTTCGTTTCAACCAGGTTTTTTATTTTATTGAGTTTTTTTGTAAAAATATTTTTTTGGTCAAACTAAGGTTTTGAGCTAATGCAAGTTTTCCAGAGAGTCATTTTAGTGCGCATTTCGCATGCGCGTAAAACACGTTTTCCAATTTACATTTACATTGCTGCAGTTGCAAGAGTTTACATCTCCATTGCAGTTCGTAGAAAGTCATGTTAGGAAGCTGAGCTGGTATCAACCTGCTTAAGTTAGACTCGTGAGTCATCGTGACACACTCGCTCGTAACACAATTCGAAAAAAAACTAAAAACGTGTGCATTCAAAAATTTTCTTGGGAAACTTTACGTGTCTAATCTACACAAGAAACAATCACAAAAAATAATGCAAATAAAAGAATATATAATGTAAAGTAAACATTTTTAAATGTTGTGCAATGCAAAACGATCTATCTTCAAATCGCAGAATCTCGTGACTTAGCAAAGGAACATAACAATATTGTTACACCCAAACCAATTAATCTATTCCGAATATTTCGTACACTAATACATGTGAAAAAATTAAAAATTGTTAGGAACATATTGAGGTTATGCGAATTAAATTCTTAAATAATAACTTTTTAACAAATATCTTTTTTCGTCCTGTAGTCTTCAAATGTGAAGTCCGGGATTCCTGCCTAATTCTCTAAATCAAGTCGGAAAATTATTTTAAAATAAAATTAATAATAATTATAGTAAAAAGATAATAAATAATTACAATATTAATAAAAAGTAATCAGTATTATCACTGACAATGAAGATGATTTTTGTTATTGTGAGTGCACAAAGTAATGACCTGATCCAAAACGATCAATATGCGAGCGAATAAGATAGCTTAAAACTAGTTGAATGTGGCAGCGCCGGCCGACGCTGTCAGCCGAGAACAGTTTTAAAAGTATTTCTTCTTCTTCTTCTTATCTTCTTATTTGCGAGTTAATTGCAACTTAGAGTCGCTTATCGCATCCAAGTTTCCATTTGCTACGATCTTTCCAGTCGTTTTCTTGCAGGTTTCTTCCGTCCATCGCTTTATTTACTGCATCCTTCCAAAGTGTCATCGGTCCCCCTCTTCTTCTTCTTTCTGCAGGGGTCCATTCGATCATTTTTTTCGGCCATCTTCCCTCATCCATTCGACGCACATGATCATACCATCGGAGGCACTTTGCCTCCACAGTGTCTAAAATTGTGGTCCCTATGTTTAGCCTTGCAAGCACATCTTCATTCCTAATTTTGTCCTGAATCGTGAGCTGACAACAACGTCGCCAATAACCCATTTCTGTTGCTCTTAATTTCTTCTTTAGTTGTTTCGTTGTTGCCCACACTTCTGCTCCATAGGTAACAATGCTCTCTACAATAGACTTGTATATCGTTATCTTCGGGCAAGGTCTTATTTGTGTGCTCCATATAGTATTGTGCAGCTGTTTGGTAACTTGTTTCCCTTTTCTTATTCTTTCAATAATTTCAGCTTCACTTTTACCATTTTTGGTAAACATTACTCCAAGGTACTTGAAGCTATCGACTCCTTTGATAATACCACATTCTAGCAGCAAATTTCTGTTTACATTATCAGCTACAATATATTCAGTTTTAGAGATATTTATTGTTATCCCCCATTTCTGGTATTCTTCAAACAGCTTCCTCAACATGTAATGTATATCATCTTCATCTTCTGCCAATATCAATTGGTCGTCAGCAAAAAGCAAAGTGAATAGTTTATCCGTTCCAATTGAAACTCCCATATTCGCGCAAGTTCGCCTCCATCTCTCCAGGGCAGATGTTAGATACATTTTGAAGAGTGTGGGAGCGATTGCACATCCTTGTCGCAGACCTTTGGTGACAGGGAATTCTTCAGATATTCTTCCACCTATCTTCACCCTACTAGTACAATTAACGTACAGTACTTTCACTGCTCTTATATATAGGTCACTAACTCCATTTGCTGACATTGCTAACCACAATTTGCAGAGGGGAATACTGTCGTATGCCTTTTCTAAATCGATGAAGACCAAATGGGTTTCAAGGTCTCTTGCTAACCGTTTCTCCAGAAGCTGCTTTAAACAGAAAACACAATCCATACATGATCTTCCGGCACGAAATCTATTTTGTTCTTCTAGCTCGTGTATCTGATTTTCAATTCTTTGTTTTATAATTTTGCCATATAGTCTTGAAAGATAATTAGTCACACTTATTCCTCAGTAATTGGAGCAAACAAGTCTCTCTCCTTTCTTATAAATGTTAGAGATATAGGCAGTTTTCCATTCAGGGGGCACAATTTCATCCCTCAAGAAACAGCTGAAAACATACGCTAACAGCTCGTGAATCAAGTCCGTGCCATATTTAAAAAGTTCTATGTGGAGTCCGTTCGGTCCAGGCGAGCGTCCATTTTTCATGGATCTAAGAGCTTCCTTTATCTCTTTAACTGAGATGACGTCATTTTCAGTAAAAATCTGATCTGAGAAACTTATCTCATTGTCTAATTGAGTAATAAATTCTGGACGATCTTCAGTTAACAGCTTCTGGTGATAAATTTTCCACTCTTTTGAGGGAAAAGGACTTATGGGCATAGTCTCCTTTCTATTTGTTCTAAGAGATTTCAATGTTTTCCATGCTTCAGTTGCCTTTCTATATCCTACACGCTCATCAATAGTCTTACATTTTTTATTCCACATTTCATTTTTGGCTTTCATTACTTCTTTCTTTACTTCCTTACAACACTGCGAATAGTATTTTCTATCCTCATGGTTCCTAATTCTCAGCCATATATTATAAGCGTCCTTTTTCTTATTTACAATTTTCTCCACATTATCATTCCACCAAGGATTTGTACACGATTTATTTTTATTAGGTTTTGGCAGTTCTCCAAGAGCTTCTAATGCGGCTTCACTGACACATCTTACTATACCATAGTACATATTTATTGAATAGGTTACATCGTTCAGTTTGGAACACAGTCTAACTTTGTACAAAAACCTAATAAAATGGTCATTGAGGGATTGAAAATTATACTGAACGGCTTTTGGCATATCACATCCATAATCATCTTCATAGCGCATCTCGGTAGACACTTTCCAAGGGGGGAAAATTTTTTGCTCTAACGAGGTAATGATCCGTTCCGCATTCTGCGCCTCTATATAGTCTGATATCTTGAAATTTTAACATTGTATTTTGTCTGCTAATCACATAGTCAATAATTGATTGTAGATGAAGAGTAGGTTGAATCCAGGTAAATGTATGGATATTTTTTATGTCGGTATAATCCATTCCGAATTTTCAGGGAATACTGTTGGCATATGTCAATTATCCTTTCCCCGTTGTTATTTACCTGATTTTCTCCATAAGGTCGTACAGTTGCGTCACTTATTTTCGAACCAACTCTAGCATTAAAATCCCCCAGCAAGATTATTTCCTTTCGGCTGCTGATGTTGTCCAAAATTTGGCCCAATAGTTCATCGTGTTCATCCTTAACCTTAATAGTCTCATCATTTGATGGTGCTTATACGCCAATGACTACAATATTATATCCTTTCAGTACAAGCTCTACTTTAATAATTATTTCGTTGATAGTCTCATAATCTTTGATATGTCGTGCCAATTTACTTTTCAACAAAATGGAAACCCCTGCTTTAGCTCTTTTAGTTATATCTATTCCGCTATATAGATGTGCAAAACCATCTAAATCTTCAGTACCTTTTCCTTTCTTTTTTGTCTCAGTAAGAGCGACACTATCCATATCAAATCTTTTCATTTCCTGCAAGTCTTCGATTTTTTAGTTCGCAATCCTTGAATATTCCATGTACCAATATTCACTGTCCGTTTTCTATCGCTAAGTCGTCGTCGATTGAGAGTCCGGCTTCTTCTATTGCTAGGTTTGGAAGCGGTGGGGTGTTTTTCCAGGAGCAGGGGTGCTGGCTCTACGTCCCAACCCCCAACTAGGAGGACCAGGATTTACACTCGCGGTTTTCTCCCCTAGGGGGATTGCCCCCTCTATGGCTACGAGGCCCCCCTCGTAGCCCCCTTTAGGGAGTTTTTAATTCCCAAGGTGAGCGACCTAACACTAAACCACTGTCCGCTCATCCGCCCTCCAATTTAGAGATCGTTGGCGGACAGGGAACCCTCCACCCTCCTAGGAAGAAATAAGACGAAACAAAGAAGGATAGCAAGAGAGATAAGGAAATTAAGTAACCTTAGGAGAAAATGTGAAGTTCAGAAAAGGAATGACTCCCTAGCCCTCGAAACCTAATATCGTCGGGGTCGAAAACACAAGGGATCAAGAGAGATCAAATAGGAAAGAATATAGAAGTGTGACATAAGTAAGTAGAAGCAATGTCACACTAGGACCCCTCCTCCTTTCTCTGCGGCTTGGGATCGGCAGTGTCCGCTGTCGCCACGCTACTCAGCCCACTGGCAACGCAAAAGCGTCGCAAGTACGCCGAACAGCAAGGCAAAATTCAGCGGGCACAGGCGGAGTAAAAGTATTTATATGTTTCTGAAGTGTTGCTATGCTTCTATAATGCAAAACTTTGCCTAGAAATCAATTTTTCAAACCAACTTTTGAGTGCTTATTGCGGCTAAACCGTTCGGAATATCCACGTAGTTTATGGGACAAAATATGGTTAGAATTATCTTAAAAGATTATTTTCCAAGTTTCGACGTTTCCTCCCCGGACACCCTGTATGTATGTATGTAAGTATGTATGTATGTATGTATGTATTGTAGTGATACCGAATAAAATCAAGTTTATTCTGCCGCAAAATAACTCCACGCAGGCGGCGACGCGAGAGAGGCGAGGCGCCACGGTGTCGGCACCCTCCGCGACCCTCCGCTCCCTAATTCGTCATGGACACGTGTGCCCCAACTCTGGGTGGCCGCTCTGCACACGACCCCTTCAGTATTTTTCCACGACGCCTGGAACTCTTCCGTCAGCCTCCCTAGAGATTCCTAGCCCCTCACACCCCCACGGTCGTTAATAACTGCCCCTTTTCGACGCAAAATTAAAGCGAGAGGGAGCGATAACCAGCCCCTCTCTCACTCTTTTCTCGGCCTCGAAAACATCCTCTGATTGGGCAGAAAATATCTAATGCGCAGTACCCTTTCGCCAATAGCAGCCAGAATTCGGGTTTGTTCTAGAATATTCCAGAGTCACAGGGATAATTTTGGTGGGGGAACGAGGTTTCCTAAAACTTGGAGCGACGAGGCACAAAAGGGAAGCTTGGGAGCCGTGTTCAGAATCGGACGCAAGTGGCGGCCGCAGGGGGGAACCTGTTATATTCTGTTGTGGCGTTCGGTTCGATGGACTCAGAAAAATTATTAAGTTTCTTGTAGAGTTTGGGTACAAGACTTCTGTGACGAACGCAGGCCGCAGAACAGTATTATGAACATTTGACAGCAATTCGTATTATATTACGTCCGATTTATGTGCGAACTCGAGACTCTCCTTTTCCTTTCTGAATTTGTGCGATAATTCACGGGCTCATTAGTATCAAAGTATTGTGAGATCGACCGGGAATGAACCGACCGTGTCAGTGAATGAACTGTGCTGACCCATTCACCGCAGCGAGCAGACGGCGCTTTTGTGTTCCGGCCCGCCTTCGTGACTATCCTCGCAAGTACATGATTTGACCTACATTTTCCGAGCGGCGCTCCTCGCCCGCCACGACCCTCGCAGCCAGCTGAGTTGTCCCGAGGTCGTTCAACTTCAGTGGGTGGCGCAGGCCGCCTAACAGAGGTATTTTCTGTTTGAGTGTCTTATGTCGTACCCGCGATCGAGAGGTGTGAACAGTACATCAAACAATCAGTGTTGACTTCCTCTCGACCGGGCGACGAAGAGGAGTTCCCGGCCGCGCATGGCCGTCAAGCGGGAATTCGCGCGCGAGGAAGAATTTCATCTGATTGTAATCACTTTGTAATTTTATGTTCTCTTATGTGCATGACATTTCATTTTTTGTTTTATTTCGATTTTGGGGGCATGCTCGCCAGAGTTATCATCACCAGACCATTAGCGTTTTCTTTTTTCAATGAATAAATTCAACTTGTTCTAAATTCACGTTTGACTTCTCATTCAACCTAGGCCACCGGCTTCCTCCATCTTCGCCGTTTCAGGTAATCTGTCGACTGAGCGGGCCGGCTACCCGTATGAGGCGCCCAACCGAAGACGCGAGGGTAGTTGCAGTATGTATGTATGTGTGTGTATATATGTATGTGTATATATATATATATATATATATATATACACATACACACACATTAGGAACTGGTAACATTGCAATTTCAAAATTATAATCGCCGTACAAAATTCTTGCAGTTATGAATGATGCGAATAGTTAGAATTTAGTACAGCTATATTTTTTTGTGGTTTACAACTATTACTTTTTACGTTTCGTTTTCTATTATGAACATACATCATCAAATGTAAGCTGTTCTTCGTTATTTTCTAATGCTAATATAAGATCTCAATTAGTTCGGAAAATTGTAAAATATTCTACAACTATATTTGATTCCTCTGGGTGGCTTAACACTTCCATATTTTGTCCCCTAATTTTTTAAGATTTTAAAACTCAACAAACACAGTCTGTTTTGAGTTCTGAAGGCAAATATACAAGCATTAAAAGGTTATTATTTTGTACGTTTATGTGAATAAGCTGAATAAGTTGTAAGTCACAATTGAATATTGATATTTTCACTCTTAAGAAAAGTATTCTCGAGTATTACTTATAGTTCTGGTTATATTCGTATTCACTTCATATTCTACAAATTCAGTGTCCCAAGGTAATTTGCAAATTTATTATAAAAAAATACCCATGAAATACTTCACTCTTCACACATCACAACAAATTCTGCCGCGCGATATTAATTTGATATTGCTCGTTTGTCAAGAACTAGTATTGCCATACTTATTCATGGAAACAAATTAGTGTTGTAGACTGAAAATAACTACGGGTTACTGAGATTTAACCAACGCCACCTATTTAGATCTATTTAGGTGGTAGTATTGGTTTAATTCTCACACCGTCTACCCACTAATCCCGCAACGCTAAGCCACCCGAAAGCACGTTTTTGGAAATTTCTTAGAATTTTCTGTCTGGATTCGCAAACAGATTATCAGTTCCTCACCAGCAAACCGAGGCGCGTCGAATGGCGCGCCTCGGTTTCCTTGTGACATACACGGTTCCTCGGTTTCCTGGTTTATCATACATTTCCATAGATGGACGGAAGTGGTCCGGAAGTGTGTGAGTGATATTATCGCACACACACATAGGTATACTCGGAGTTACTTAAATACTGTATAAGAATGAAATGTTTTTTCTAATTCTTTTAACCTCATTTTTAACGCGTTTACCTTCTCGTCGTTAAAATTAAATCAGGGGCGTTTTAATACATTATTGCATTAGAGAATGCATGTGCTTGAAATTATTTCTCATGAAAATTTCTCGAAATCCCAAAAATATCTTGTGAAAACGATCTCAGAATGTTCAAACAATCTCAAAATTTTCTGATATGTTCAAAGAACATTATTTCAAAAATGGGTTTAAATTTTTCAATGAAAAACAGTTTTTACTCTTCTATAATAATTCTAACGTAATATTTCAATTCTACTACATTACAGAACCTAAACATAGTGCAAAGTGAAATATTTAGGTGTCGATAGGTAGCAGATGGGAAGAGGGAGAGACAATATTGAAAATCTATCCCAGACTATTCATATTTTAAAAAACTAGTACGATAGAAAATATGCCATTCTATAGCATCACTCGTTTTGGGGTATGGCCCCGGTCCCCCGTTTATCCTATTAAATTATTTTACTAAAATTAATTATTAGTAAATTAAAAATTCGCAAAATTGTGACACATCTATCTTGTATTTATGAAACTCTGAAGGCAATATAATTTCCGTGACTATTTCACTCATGTCTGTCCGCGTCATAAGTAGCCAATGGTAAGCAAAGATATATTCAAATTAAGCCAATCCCAGATGTTTATCGCCATCAGTTTGTTTACCTTTTTTTATCGCTGTAAAACCTTTGTTTACCTTTTCAAGATAACGATAGCAATTGTTTCACCTCCAAAATAGCTTGTGTGCATCAATATAATTTTAAAATGTGTCGTTTTGGTTAAGTTTAAAACTCTGAAATATAATATAATATAATATTAAAAATGCAGTGCCGAAAAACGGCGAAAGGAACAAAGAAAGCGTGTGGAAGCAATTTCAAGAATTTTGTGAAGAAATAAAATACAAATGGACAGCACAAACTACAAATGAGGAATTTACACATATTTTAGGTAATTAATATACGAAAATTAGATGGTGAAGAGTACAAAGTATATGCTATCAAAACAATGTGGAACGTTAAATGAAAAATTATTCAAGAAAATATTTTAATGAGTGCACACGTGTGTTCAATCCATTCGAAATCGACGAATTCCGCTGCTAATTCATCTTGTACATCTTCCATTTCAAATACTTCCAAGGAAGGGCAAGACTTGAAAAACAACTTCCTACAACTTTAATGATTGTGCTTTTAATAAATGTTCTTTTAAGTAGCCTTGTTATTATTGTTTTTCGAAAGTTTTATTACCATAAAATTGAAACATATTTGAAATCATTTTCTGCATTAAACTCTTATTCAAATGTTACTTGGGTATACGTTATTCCAGGAGGCAGTGATAAGTCGGAGCTGAATGAAAGGTTTTCGTTTTTCGGTTGTAATTTTGAGTAATATTTCCCTTTTTTTGTTATTCCTGTGATTTAAATTACCCTTTCAAATCATGTAATATGTTTATTCGTGAAATAGTTACACTAAATATCACTCGAAGTGCTGTGCCAGCCGGTAAATTCACTCCTCGCTACGCGAGTCGTGAATTTACCGGCTAGCACAGCACTTCTCGTGATATTACTTATGACTATTCCACACCTGAAATTTCAGACAATAGTGTACAAGAATTGGAACCAATTAGAGACAACTTACCCATACATAATTATAATTTCTTGACCATTTCACTCATGTCTGCCCGCCTCGTAAGTAACCAACGCTAAAGCAGAATACATTTAAATTAAACCAATCCCAGATGCCTAGTGCCATATGATTATCTATTTTTCACTCCGATGTAATAATTTTGTTTACCTTTTTGTTATTATTGATAGCAATTGTTTTATGACCATAATATAAGCTTGTTACATGGAGCTAAGTATTCTTAGCTCCATGGCTTGTTATCATCAATATAATATTAAAATGAGTCGTTTTGCTAATATTTCAAATTATAAAATAGAATGTATTATTAAAAATTCAGTGCCTAAAAATATCAAAAGAAACAGAGAGGATGTGGAAGCAATTTCAATAATTTTGTGAAGACAGATATTGCAAATAGACAGTATAATCTACAAATGAAGAAATTACATACATTTTGAAAGATTGCGGAATTAATTTGCGGAATTTAGATGGTGCAGAATACAAATAAAACTACCTTAAAAATTGTGTTTTCAATAAATATATTTGTAAGTGGTTTTGTTATAATTGTTTTTTGAAAGTTTTGTTACCATAATATTGAAACGAAGTTGAAATAATTTTCTCTGTTGTTTAGATTTTTCTTGAAAATAATTTATTCTAGGAGACAGTGATAACTCGGAGCTGAATGAAGGCTTCTTATAATCTGGTAGCAGTTTTGAGTAATGTTTCTCTTTTTCGTAATTCTGTGATTTTAATTATCCTTTCTATTCATGTAATGTGTTAAGTCGTGAAATAGTCACACTAAATATCACTCCAAGTACTGTAATAATCACCTGCTAGGAGGTGATAATTTTTGCACTTTTTTGTTTACACACAGAGCTTATAATATAAGTTCTGGAATAGTAAGAAACAACATTATTTAATGTTGTTTCTTAATATTCTGGGCAGAAAATGGCGAATTTTCAGCAGAATCACTTGCCAGGCCTTGGCAACGAAATAATGAATAAATCTTGTTCCTACTACATCAATCGGCTATTTTTGAAAGGGCTTAAGTAAAAAAATCTTAAGTTTCGGGAAATAGAGAAAAACATTTTAGTTCATAACCTGCTGCTTTTATTCAATTTTAAAAATTGTAGGCTTGTTCTATTAATGTATTTACATAATTTCTTGTGCAAATTTTAATTTTATGTTATTTTGTTTCCTCAGGAAAAAAGAAAAAAACATTTGTTTAAATTGCCGACTTATGCCCTTTCATGAATAAAATCAATTATATTTACTATACTTCGCTATTTATTATCTTTTACTCATTCTCAGAGTCATGTACAGTTTTTTTTATTTCTTCATGAAACGTTCTATATCGTCTTGGTGAGAGTGTGTTGAAGCTATTGGTCACTTCAAGATCCCTTTATAAAACGCTTGGTTTTCTTCAGGAATATATTTCATTGTTTTTGAAATGTCCTTGAGTTTTTCTTGATGAATTGTTACATCAGAGAGATGGCTAAGCCTTTTGAGTTGGGAATTTGCACATGGCACTCTGTTGGGACTTGTGGTGTAAGATGAACGTATTATTGAAACCTCCAATGAACGGGCATGCAACAACAGTTCCCTTTATCCCAGTTCCCAGAATCATACTTGAATTCCATATAGCTTAAAATTGAAAATTCATGCTTTTGAGATCGTGGAATAGACTTGCTTTTTTCTCTGAGGACAGACACATTTTTGTACCATTTAGGCCACCAGGATTTGAAGTGCAGTTTATCATCCGAATCTATCATGTGAACGGTAAGTTTTCTTTGGATTATAGCAGAATAAAACATTTCAAGGATTAATACATTTATTGCGGCAATTTACATATTCTTCACCACGAAGACGAGCTCTTTTAATATTCCCTATTTTGTAATTTTCTGTATCTCCCAGTTTTCTTTTCTTACAATCTTTAACAGAAGGCTCCATGATGTTAAAAGCTTCAAAGAGCAAGGCTGTTTTTATATTTACAACTGCTTTTTAATCAAGAACAAACGATCGCAATCAATTGGGTTCTCCTGCCACGTGCTTGAAGTAAGACGACTAATGTTGTTTGCTACACGCCCGGAAAAGCTTTTTGAAATAAATTTACAATGACATCCTGGCAACGTCTCATTATCCAACAATCAGTGACATTCGAATGTAGAAACAAAATACTAAGCAGAAGTTACTAAATCCAGTGCTGATAACCATAATTCATGAACTACCTTAAACTCATAATTTATGAAATGACCTAAGTCATTTGAGTAGTGCCCTTCCATAAATAAACTGTAAAACTTGGTGTTCATTTCATAGCTTTGTGCTTACCTGACTGGTGCCCTATTATATTTCAAATGCGTATCAATACCCATAGAAACCTATCCCACCTGTATCTCATTTTGACAAAAAATTGACTTAGGCCCTTTCATAAATAACCAATTCACATACAGTGAATCACTTCCTCTAACATGTTGTGTAGTCAGAATCCATGTTTTGTGTGTCCTTGATACCGAAAAATCGATTGACAGCAAAACGTATGTCTGTCCGTCTGTAGTCAAAGCTATGATAGTCAAAACTCTGATAGCATAGGGAACGTTTAAAAGAATGGCGCATGTATCGTTTTTGTTGAAAACTCTGAATTTTCTAAAATTTCAAATTTCAAAACACACTCAAATTTCAAAAATTTCAAATTTAGAAATATTGAAATATCGAAAAAGTCAAATTTAGAAACATTGAAATTTCGAAAAAGTCAAATGAAGAAATAACGCGAGAAAATATGTGCTGATGTAGCCCCACAAGTTTTCCTTGCCGAATTCCACGTTTCCACTCACCACTGTCAGACGCAGCAGCGCCTCTTGCGGCCGGGATCGGGTCGGTGGCGGCGGCGACTGCGCAGACGGGCGCGGCGTCGTCGGTAGAGGGCGTGCCGGGGCGAACGGCGGCGCTGCCGTCGTCGAGCGCCGCGCGCGCGCAGCGACGGCCGCCGCAACCCCACGCGAGGCGCGCGCGCAGCTGGCGCAGCACGCGGCGGTTGCAGCAGAAGAGCGCGAACACGCCCAGGCCGCGCAGCGCGTTCACCGCGTCCGTCACCATCCAGACAGCGCTGCGCGAGCCCTCGGCCCACGAGATGATCTCCGTCACCCACACCACGCCCATCAGGCAGAACAGCTTCAGGTACACCACCAGCCTGCGAACCCACCACCAGCCGCGCCGCGCCCCCCGCACAATATTACACAGCGGAACACACAGATACATTTAGGAGACAAAATCTCCATATAAAAAATATAATAATAATAATAATAATAATAATAATAATAATAATAATAATAATAATAATAATAATAATAATAATATAATAAAGGGGAAGAATGAAGCCAGAATCGGAAGCTGTTCTAGTAGCTGCTCAAGATCAGGCGTTGAGAACACGACATTATGATAAAGCGGTTCCCAAAATTTCCCAAGATGACAAATGCCGAATTTGCCAGGAGCAAGTAGAAACCATTGATCATATTGTCTCAGCTTGTCCAATTCTAGCAAAGACCGAATACTTAAAAAGACACGACAGGGTGTGTAGTTACCTCTACTGGCAAATCTGTACCGCCTCCGAAGTTCCAAACATATGCCCCAAGTGGTACGAACGCTCACCAAAACCGGTGACGTCTGTTGGATTGTGTACAATATTGTATGACCAACATATCCAAACAGATCGCACGATAGCGGCAAACAAACCGGATATAGTTATTCGGGATTTGGAGAAAAGATCGTATCTACTTGTCGATGTTGATGTAACTTGGAATCAAACGGTCGTTACCAAGGAGGCAGAGAAATATCTGAAATACAAGAGTTTGGAAATCGAGATCAGCCGAATGTAAGAACTTGTTTAAACTCCCAGGTAATTCAAAAGACTGGGAAGTGCAAGAAATCGCTTTATTTGGAACAGGCCACATTTTGTGCAAAGTATTGTAGAGGCACCGACAGTCCCTAGACCTGCTTCTTAGGCAGTTGGTTGCAAACCTGGAGTAGACAGCCAACACATAACATCTTTAGTCGTGATATAGAGTAATAATAATAATAATAATAATAATAATAATAATAATAATAATAAAGTGAAGACATCACCATAATATATCATTACTGGAGAACTAAAAGGGTTGTTTAGAATAGTATGAGAAAATACTTCACTGTAAGCAAAATTATACAGACATGAGCAGGAACGCTCCCAAATTTTTGTAAAGTAAAAATAAAGTGTAATAATAATAATAATAATAATAATAATAATAATAATAATAATAATAATAATAATAATAATACTTGCTATCATCGGATCTCGAGAGTAGGTGGAGGAGGTTTGCGGTTTAAATGGCTATGGAGTGACGGTTTAGATGTGATACGTGGCCGTGTGAAATGGCAAGGGCAACTCAATCACATAGTGAAAATATCCATGCATTACAGGCTCGAAATCGCAGCATTGGCAACACAAGCTTAGAATGCTTCAAGCCTCTCTGCCAGTAAGTCTGACAGTAAAATTATACAAACAAAAACTGGATATCAAAGAAATGCAATCATTTAAAGATTCATGCAAAGTTGTGTGAACGTGATTCATAGAAAGTTGCTAATTGTGCCCTCTTTTTTACAAGTGAAACAGTTTAGCGATGAAATACTAAAGATCTTCATATCCGTCATGAATTTGGTTTAAATCCTCTCACAGTACTTGTCACCACGTTGGTATGAGGCAAGTCTATTTTTTCAATGCAATCTAATTGCGAATGGAAGAGCAATGATATTCCTAGTATACAGAACGGTTCTAGATTTCAGCACAGAAGTGTCATTTTACTACTGAGGATCTTTTATATACTGTAAAACTATGATGTAAAACAAAATGTTTTTTCTTTTCTCGCGAAGAAAGATGAATGATGGGATTTTTTATTACTCTTTAAAATGAACTGCTTTGAACCCCCATTAATTTTGTTGATGAAGAATTCTTACGCAAAACCACAAGCGTCTGCTTTCCATCATGTACCTCGATATTTATTAAGGTGCAATGACCTGAGTTTAAAATTATGGCCATGATTTCTTCCCTCTTTGATCTTTGCTCGTGTCATTCAGAATATCACGTCCAGTATTTCAGTTGCATCGTGACACGCCCTGTACAATCATCGCTTCTTCAAAACCCCAGCTAACTTCCTTCTGCGAAGAACCAAATCGTGCAGAAAGACATTACTTCGATGCCTGTGCAAGCTGAAAATAATTTTAAAGGCCCTTGAATCATTCCGTAAAATTCCTTAAAAATCTGTCTCATCAAAATTCAAGTTGTCTGTATTTGAGAATTTGCTTACGTTCTATAAGCGACAAAATAATCCCATGTAGAAAGAGCCATACTATAGTTACCGGGTAAACATAAGGGGTTTACTTTTGAATCATGCACTAGCGTATGTTATCTAACGGATTTCTGGGAAGTATTTCAATAAAACAGCATTTACACGAGCTCAAGAGAACAAAGACATTAATGGAAGTTGCTATTTTATGTGTGAAAAGCCAATAGATGTGCGCCGGGAAGATTTCTTTTACATCCATGCACGAAGGAGAGGCGTGATATTCTGTGAACCAATAGTTTTCTAGGAATTGGTTACATCATGCAGCATTCATATGAAAGAGTAGAAAAAGATACGTACAGCCTTGTCGGCAAAGATTGACGGTCTCAACGACGCTAATTTACTCGCGGAACAGGACTCAGCAACATTTCTTACAAGAGGATGAACGCGAGAGCAGTTTGCTTTCAGCAGTTTTTTTCTAGAGCGGGTCTTTAGCAGTTTAATAGTCACATCTCAAAAGCAGTAAAATTTGTGGGCTCAACATTAATTGAGCGTGCTCATACCTTAGACCGCAGAGCCAACATATTAGATCTTTCGGGTGAACAAAAAATGAACCCATTTGCGTGTTTCTCTGATTTCTCAAATAATTACCATGAATTAATTACCTTTACCCTCCCGTTTTCTCGCTGGAGGCTCGGATACTTAAAGATAAGTTGTCTGTAATGTGCCGACGCAGCCTATGTCTCATCGGAACAACACTAGCAAAACAAGAACTTCTTTGACATACATAGTGCCGCTTCGAAGATCAATTGGATACACGGAAATATGCTTTGTAGTTCTTGAACTTAAGTTAGAGGTGACATTGACTCGCACGGGGTAAATAAAACGCTGTCTTAATTCGCACATTTTCATCAAATCACTACAATATCTGGAACAACAGATGTGTGCGCGCAATCATAATTGTGTAACTAAACGAAAGACAGGAAAGAGATTCAGTCACCATGTGCCGAGTTACGGGTGAACATTATGCCTGCTGAAAAAACTAATTAATTTAATCTCTGCACAATTAGTTTGTTCTAAAGGGTGACAATTTTGTGAGAGATGATGTATTTGCGACAGCAGAAAGTTACGCAAGCTGAGAATTTCATAAAAAATTATGTACGGGTATAGCATACGAATTTTGGCATTTTAGGATCAAATCAACCCGACCCTTGCCAACAGGTGATATTCCCAGGCCTGGGAACTGTTTCTGCTTTCTCGTATAAATAGTACATATATACGGAGTATTATACGTAGTATAGAGCAAGTTGTGTAATGCTGCTAATGTAATATTTGAGGTCTTTTTTTGCTGTGCTCAGGAACACGGCGTCATGCCAGGTGTATAAAGCAATGAGAATCTTGCGGAAAGGATCAAATAGGATGTGTAGAGCGGAGCGTGTAGAGCGGAGCATCAAGAGCGGAGCGTGTAGAGCGAAGCGTGTAGAGCGAAGCGTGTAGAGCGAAGCGTGTAGAGCGAAGCGTGTAGAGCGAAGCGTGTAGAGCGAAGCGTGTAGAGCGAAGCGTGTAGAGTGGAGCGTGTAGAGCGGGGCGTGTAGAGTGGAGTGTGTAGAGCGAAGCGTGTAGAGCGAAGCGTGTAAAGCGAAGCGTGCAGGGAAGAGTGTGTAGAGCGGAGCTTGTGGACCAGAAGGTGTAGAGCAAGCAGCGGTGTGGTGTTCACCTGTCGCGGTTCCTGCTGAGGGCGTCGGCGCCGTGGGATCGGCTGTCTCCCGCCTGCAGTTGTTTGCGCCGCCGCAGCTCCGAGCTCAGCAGCACTGCCGTATACACGAACAGCACCACGTTAGCCATCAACAGCACCGCCATTGGACCGTAGTAGTACAGCACTGTGGCCGCAGATCCTGAACAGGGGGAAACAAATTATACTGACCATTAGTTTGTTTGTTTTTACTTTCCCGTACTTACAAAGTAATATAATATAATATGTAATGTAATATAATGTAATATAATATATGTATGTAATATATGTGTAATAATGTAATGTAATATAATAATAATATGCATACGTATATATTTAGTAATTTACGTAGTATAGGGAAAGTTATGTAATGCTGCGCGAAAAAACGGCAAATTTTCGGCAGAAAAAAAATCATTTCCGGACTGTGAAAACGAAAAACTGGATAAATATCTCTGACAACTGGATAACGTTTTTACGTTTTAAATGTTACTCTATTAAAGAATAACTTTCATAATCCCTAGAAATTATCTTGTCAATTATGATTCATTCGTAAAGATTCATTCACTATAAGGGACGAAAAAAGGATCTATACTTAGGCAGTAAGATGACAATTGCGATTAAAAAGAGCTCATCCCATTAGAAAACAATATTTCAACAAAAAAAACTCCTCGTGTCCATATGAAATTTATATGAACAAGATAAGTTCTCGCCACATTTCTCGAGGAAATAAACTGGTATCAAACTAAACGATTTCCCTTCTGGAGGTATAACTCCTGAAGTCCAGGCGCCGCAAAACTTAACAATACATCTGACATTGCAATACATTTTGTATAATCAAGAAACCGTTGCCCTTTACGGGAAGAAAATATGTATAATAATAATAATAATAATAATAATAATAATAATGATATTTTTTTTATTTGTTTTATTTTTCAGAAAATACTTTCTACAGTGAACATAGTACGCGCCATCATCATAAAGACCTCTGTTACAAACATGAAAAATACCACTATTACAAACATGAGAAGCTCAAACTAAAATGTAATAACCAAATTATACAATGGAAATTAAATGGAAATTGAACTTATTTACATACAATCGAAGTACAAGATAATACTAAATCCAAGTACACGACGTTTTCTTAATAGTACACTATCTTCCCTCTCTAAGTGCTTTTTGAACTTGTCAGAAAGGAATGAGTTTACTATTTATTTCGTACTGTTACTGGTCCCAGAGTATACAGAACAAGACAGTAACTAGATTCATTTTCTGTATTGTTATTAGATATTAGTTATTAGTTATTAGATAATAATAATAATAATAATAATAATAATAATTCTTTGTTAAATAACGGAATGAGCTGATTTCGATAACAAGGAGAAGGGCGCTTACCGTCGAACCAGCACTGCGTGACGGCGATGTTGGGGCGCGGGAGGGAGCGCGGGAGGCGGGACGAGGCCGCGTCCAGCGCCGCCGTGACGCCCGCCGCCGCCGCCGCGCCGCCCCACGCGTACGCCGAGTAGCACAGCATCAGGCGCCGCCGCGCCCGCCGCTCGCAGCCGGGGCCCTGCAGCGCCCTGCAACGCGCACGCGCGCCGCCTACATTGATTCACTGATTAGTGATTCCGAGCGCAACAACGGCTAAGATCATTGGTCCCGTAAGATTAGTGCATTTTTGCCCTCGGGAGGTGGCGGTGGTCTTCCCCCACTGGGTGGTGAGACATGGCGTCGATCCGCCGTCGGTATCTCCTACCAGCGTAGGTATCAGGTATCTCCTACCAGCGGAACATGCCCCAACCGCGACAAGCTCTAAGCTCAAGCTCTGCACGTTACTTATCACATCATATGTTAATAAATCATCATCATCATCAAATCACTGTAATAATTCTCCATGGGTGCCAGTGCCACCTTCAGAAATGGCTGCGGAACATTGGCCATCCTTCATTTGCCTCTCAAAACATGTAAATGTCTAGCGTGAGGGTCTGGGATAGGTCTGAGCGAAAGTGTAGGAGCTTCGATTGTGTATTCGGAGATTTCTTGTTTGATGGACAGGTTTGCCGATAGTAGAAACTCAGTCAAAACAAACATTCAGATGTTTATTTTGAGACTAGATTGAAAGTTGTGATTTCAGTTTCGTAATGTACACAACTGAGTCAAAAACAAGAACAATGTTTGAATTAGATCATCGCACTGACACTTAAGGTTGACGTTGCTTTTAAAACTCGTATTTTTTGGGGTACGATATCTGCTAATTCGTATTAATACCTTTTCTGAATGAATAAATCGTATTAACAGCTGGGTAAGGTTTTATTACAAAACCGTTTCTACATTCAACAAAAAATATTTTTCTTTTTAATGGTAAATCACTCAAATTATATTGTTCCATTTATTTTTTGCTGAATAAGAATGCGTAGATAGTTTTTCAAATCTGCCTATTTATTTGTGTATGCGTTCCAATTATGTGTGCATAATTATCAGTATTAAAGCTCTATTCTTTTGTGAATAGATTTTAAGAAACCATGACATTGCAATACCTTTTGTATAATCAAGAAACCGTTGCCCTTTACGGGAAGAAAATATGTATAATAATAATTAAACTTATTATTATTATACATATTTTCTTCCCGTAAAGGGCAACGGGCATAATAATAATAATTATTATTATTATATTATAATAATAATTATTCTTATTATTAATGTAGGGATAAATTACGTTCAAATATTAAAAACTTCAACATTACCTGAAAGCCCACGCAATGTCAATGCACAGGACATTCAACCAAAAGAATGAAGCAAGCATTCCAAACTGGACCAGAATAACTGCAACAGAAAGATATTATCGTTTATTGTTACACATTTTCTTATAGAATGCTGCAAACGGTAGCGAGGCTGGCGAGGGTCGGAAACTCCCAGGCAGTGCCCCTAACCTCCTTCCCCCCCCCCAACACTCACAAATATTTGGGTTGGTACATAGTACATCAAGAACAACAATTTTTTTAAAATAATATAATCGCCTTACCGATTTGTACGTCTGGATCAAATTTAGATAAGTAAGTTTTTTTTACAGGGATTTAGGCTAAGCTTACAATGAGTTGGGGAAATTACTTAGGGACTTGGGGGAAAAAAGTTAAAATTAGCTAAAACGGAACATAATAAAGTAAAGGAACACTGTTTAAAATGAACTAAGGATAGTTAACAACAAGCGATGAAGTTGATATAAAATGTAGAAAATAAAATTTTCTATCCATATAAACTACAATAGCTACATAAAATCATTTTTACGTAAGTGGCGTTACAAGATACAAACAAATACAAGTTAACTACGAATAGGTTTCCTATCTCTATATTTACAAGCTTTAAGTTAAGAAATCTAAGGAGCCTAGGGGAGCCCCATCTGGAGACTCGAGAGAGAGTTCCCGAAGGCCGTCAAAGTGTATCCACAAAGCCCCAGTTTATCGGCCCCGTGGCCAAGATAGCTAAAGCAGTGGTGCCGTAGTGATCTTGGACCGTGGGGTCGCGAGTTCGAGTCCAGCCACGGGCATGGTTGTATGTGTTCGTCCTTTCATCACCATATCGTTTCATCTTCATACCATAGTCATCCTCATCCAATAGTGGTCGCTAATGACCTAATAGTTGATGCGACCTTAAATATATTGAAACGAAATATTAATATCATTACAACAATGATAATGAACGTTTCTAAGGACGCAAGCATTTGAATTGCGCGGTAGCGGAGGGCGCGCCGACTGAATCGGGCGCTGGAACCGAATCAGAAGGGAACCGAAGCGCGAGTGACCAACGAGAAAAGACAGTAGTGAGGAGATCGCCATAAAATGGAAAGGACGCTTACAAACAGTGCGGAAACAAAAAGTATCAACAGTGTTGAAATCCACTCATCGAGAGTGGGAAGCGTAAGGAGGGACAATGTGGAGGAAGAAGGTATGTAGTGAGTGTAAATAGTTGTATTAGTGAAGTAAAGGAACAATAATATCAGTGAATGAAAACAATCACGTGGGTAAATGTGTAGCGGCGGAGGCACGTGGAGTTCCGTGCGGCATCTAACTGGTGATATTTGGTAACTGTGTATTAGTGATCATGCAGGAATAAGGAACCGTAAACGAAGTGATAGAAATCTCCTCAGTGAACTATGTTAGACGGAGTGGAATCCGCGTAAATGCGGCAAAGCATGGGAATGGACGCAAGGTGAATATAGTGTGAACCCAAACTGTGCGACATTGAGCATCCGACTGCGAGTTGTAGGATAAGAGTTCTAGTTGAATTCTGAATAAAGAAAGAAATGAGTGTTTTTGGCAAGAATTGTTAACAACATATTCGCTCGGATGTAACAAAATCTATTTTCAAGGGTAAATAAGCTATAGGGTATCCCTCATTGTGCCCTTCGTGAAGAAATAACATTTACTTCCGCGAGAACATGAAGAACGATAATTTGATTAACTATATTTCCCACTGAATTCTAGAAGACGTGCACAGACAATGAAGTTATGTTTCTGTCAAGAAGAAAAACAAGGATCCATCTCAGCAAAAAGGATATTACTTCGGCTCTTATAACATAAACTCAATCTGTTATGCAGACGATACAGTCTTAATTGCCAAAAATGAAGATGATTCACAACGCCTCCTGTTTCAATTCTACAAGACATGCCAGTCATTCAACATGAGGATATCTACGCAAAAAACCAAGTGCATAACAATCTCGAAAGAGCCATTGAGATGCAAACTAGCTATAAACGAATACCTAATAGAGCAAGTGATGGAAATACAATATCTAGGCGTAACAATAACTAGTGATGGCAGATCTATAAAAGAGGCTAAGGAACAAAGCATAAAAGC
Source organism: Acheta domesticus (assembly GCA_031308135.1). Classification (NCBI taxonomy): domain Eukaryota; kingdom Metazoa; phylum Arthropoda; class Insecta; order Orthoptera; family Gryllidae; genus Acheta; species Acheta domesticus. The sequence continues at coordinate 31,611,915 of JAHLJT010009355.1, forward strand.
AAATAGAATAGCAGGCTGTCTCAACCACTCGATATGGCAAAATCAGTATCTGAGAAAAGACACTAAAGTTAGAATATATAAGGCAGTAATTAGACCAGTATTGTCATATGCAGCTGAAACTAGAGCAGACTCAAAAAAATATGCCAAATGATGGAAGTGTCGGAAATGCGGATGTTGAGAAAAATTACAAATAAAACGCTAAGGGATAAAGAACCTAATATTAATATAAGACAAACTTGCCAAATAGATATAATCTCAGACTGGGCTCGAGAAAGAAGAAAGAAATGGAATGACCATATAGACAGAATGGAAGAAGACAGACTGGTGAAAGTGACTAGAGATAGAAGACCGGAAGGAAGGAGAAGAGTAGGACGCCCAAGAACTAGGTGGAAAGACATTTTGTGAAACAAGACAGCATGAATATAGTGCCAATTTATAAATATAACTACATAAATGTAATTTATCAGGTTTTTTAAAATTTTAATTAAGTATCCTTTGTAAAGAAACAGGCTCTAGCCTAAAATAAAAGTAAGAAGAAGAAGAAGAAGATCTCAGCATTTGCTCAAAGGATCAGGCAAACGGGACGAAACACCTGATTGAAATGGAGAACTGAGGGACGTGGCCCACCTGCCGCGTAGCAGGCGGCGCCGCCCAGCGGCAGCGCGCCCAGCTGCAGCGGGACGAGCGTGGCGAAGGCGACGAGCATGGCGCCGCAGTGGCACATGAGCGCGCGCGCGTGCGGCTTGCGGCCCGCCTCGGGCACCAGCGCGCAGGCGCACAGCGTCAGCAGCAGGAAGAGCGCGCCCACCGCCAGCAGCGCGGTGTAGAACACGTCGCCCTCGCCGCCCGCGCCGCTCGCCTTCACGCAGTACACCGCGTTGTCCTCTCGCGAGCCGTCGTGCAGGCGCGACGTCTCCAAGCAGAAGCCGCCCGCGTCCACGGCGACGCCGGCGCCGGCGCCCGCGCCCAGCTGCAGCGACCCGTTCGCCAGCAGGGAGAAGCTCCTGCGGACACAGGGCCTTTGGGGGCGCCGCTCGCCTTGCACGAGGCGGGAGCAGGTCGGGTACGAGGGCCGAATTCACGGTCGACACTTACAATGGGTGTTCCCTAAAGTGAACGAATTGTATTCATAAACAATCGTAGGGTGGATTCTTAAGTGCGCACTACATTTCAGTAAGGGCCTGCTTCCTTAACCCTTAAATATAACACTTATTTCATTATACATAAATATAACGGTGGGGTCTGTCAGACCCCAATTTTAAAGTAGTATATTTTTACCAGAAGGATTTCGAAAGTTCTGTAAATATTTTTTTAACTATACTTTTAAGTCATTTTAGAGGAGCTGACGCTGTTGTGAATTAATGTATTTTGTAAATAAATTAGCACCATTCATAAAATGTACACTTTTTTGACAAAACTGTATAGATTTGGATGAATTTGTTTTTTGTTTTTAAATCAAAATATCACTGTTAAATTTTGTATTTTATTAAAGGCCATATTATATAAGAAGTATAAGGCCATATTATTGAAGAAGTATTGTAACCCAGTATAATCATTACCTTAAAAATTTTAACAGTTTTTCTTACAATACCTAAGCAAATAAGACGTTATTTAGATAAAAAATCAACTAAATAATACTTCATTAGAGATTTGATAGAAGTAAATTAGAACTAAAAAATGAAAACAAATCAAATTTTAACTACTATTTTTAATTTACACACTTTAAAATAACATTTGTGTAAAAAAGTAAATTAAATCTATTGAAAATCGTGTTCTAAAAGAATATCGGGATCCAAATCCGAGTGATCACCAAACAAGCTCTCCGAAGTTTTGTTGTCACTCACATCTAATAAATCTCGTATTAGATGTGAATTATATGTAATGTTTGATGCTATTTTGTCTAGAAAAAGTCTTAAGAAACAAACAAAAACCAATTACTTTGAAAAAGACACACATAAGTATAACATTGGGGTCCAGAAAACCCCAAAGCCACTTCCGCACTCTCCTGCAAGGTTAGTAGCAGACTATTAGAAGACCGCAACTGTGCAAACCCTTCCCAAACGTACTAACTGAATTAACGTGGGAGTAAAATATCCCAAATATTTATTTTCCCATTAAACTTATATAAAGAAATTTGGTTGGGGTCCAATAGACCCCAGGGTTATATTTAAAGGTTAAGTGTCCCTCATAGATGTCTCGTCAGGCGTCACCAGTTTAGGTTATATTGTTGTGATTATTGTATTGTCGAGAGCATCACATTATACTGTTGTCATTACCTCCCCATACCAGATAAAAACTCAGTCATTGGACATTAAAAAATGTATTCTTTCTTCAAATAACTTAAACTAAAAACGATTTAAAATGATGAACATAAAATATAGTTTTATAGTTGGTTTGAAGCTGTTACAATTTACGTAGTATATATTTCTCAACCACTTACCCCTTAGCATAATCTATTAAGAAAATTTAAACATTGAAGTAAGAGACGCATTGAAATACATGTAGTTTGACCAACTAACATGCTTGAAATGTAGTATCTACGTAAGTGTTAAACCACGAGTACAAATATACCATAATATTAAATATTCCACACCTGTGTCACTATATTCAGTACACTTAATCTCTTGTATTCTATAGCCGCCATTTTAGTATATGTTGTTACTAATAGTCAGGTCCCCAAACTATCGTTAATAAATACTATGTTTATTTGAAATGATTGTCATGGTAACTGTTTGCTAACCCCCTCAGGTGCCAAATTCACGAGCGTGCAAATACATAGAAATGAATATTTTCCCCTTAAAATTTACACACTTCTCACAAAATATTGTCAGACAAACAATTTACAGAATATTTCAATTAACGTTTCGTTTCTGTACATTCGATATTTTGTATACCGTGTTTGATTAAGAAATCTATGTTTTTATGTTGGAGGGAGATACCTGGTTGGAAAAACCGCAAGCCAACTGTAGGTCCGCAGTCGGATTTCGCCATTCAGCGGGGGAAGATCACCGCCACCTTCCTCGATAAAACATGCAGTACACTTACGGGACAAATTACCTTCAACCCTACAGACTGATAATCTTGAAAATATTTTATACTCTAGTGACTTTCAAGAAAAAATATTAACATTATGTAAATTATTAAAAGTGTATGACGATTTATAAGGCTGTTATTTGTAAATTACTGTTTCACTCTTGTTTAAATTCTATTTATGATATTCAGTCCTGTATTAATTATAGTATAACATGTATATTTATAGTCGCTAATAACCTTGTCGTTGATACGACTTTACATAAAATAAACTAAAAGTGACCTTAGAAGTTGACAGGTCGGGAATCATTCAATCATTCAATGAAATTACTTATGAGCGGTCGCTCACTTGACCGGGTGATCCGGATAGAGGTTGAGCGGCGCCCAGCCGCCGCCGTCCTCGCAGATCGGCGGCTCTCCGAGGAGGAGCCGCACGCGGGGCCCGGGTTCGACGGCGGTCGGCGGCGGCTGCCACGGCTCCGCCCCCCGGCGGCGCCTCCGACGCCTCGCACATGAAGGTGTCCCGCAGGGGCACGTTCAGCGTCTCGTTGGAGAAGCAGCACTTTTTCACGCACCGCACCTGCGCACAGTGACAGCGGGTGGGGGAATATAACATGGCACTTTGGGAGACAGCCGGCCACGCACGATTACGGGCGAAGTGCCATGGGCAATTTTTTCGTTCCTCTTCCTTGTCCTATCCTCACTCCTCACCTACACTAACATGCACTACACTACCACACATGCCGGGATACAGGTCGACAGCTTAGAGCTTTCCCGGCTGGGGCAGTGTCCCGCTAGTGAGAGATACCTGGTTGAGGAAAACAGAAAACATCGCTATCCGACGGTAGGTCGGCGCCGGATATCACAATCTAGCGGGGGAAGATCACCGCCACCTCCAGAGAGAGAGACATGTACTGCACTTACGGGACTAGTGACGCCCCATGAATCACTAATCAATCAATCAATCCTACACAATTGTTGGAGGGTAGGTCAAATCATGACCAGTCGGGCAACAAATCATGAAGGGTTGCCTACCTATCAGAGGCAGTTCTCGTCTCGCAGCGGAGGTGAACGGTCGTGGCGGCTGCTCCGCTGTGCTTACCTTGTTCCTATCGCTACGGACAAAAGATAAGCGAGCTCAGTGTACGAAGTGTATAGCTAGTTATACTATTTTGTGTGCGTGTGAATAAATTGAGTGTAGTTTTCAAAAAGTGCACGGAAATTTCACCTATTTATTGTAAATTTGTAAATAATTGCTGTGTTCTGTAAAACATTAGTGGAAGTGAAATAACTGAAATAGTGAAATAACTCTGACCTCGGACAGAGCATAGCAGTCGCTATGGAAGTTGTAAACGGAACTTCGCCGATACCGAACAGCTCATACGAGTATCAACAAAGTGTAATTGAACAACAAAAGCAACAATTGCAAGAACAGCAACTACAGCTGCAGTCACAACAGCAACAAATAGAACAGCTACAGCAATTCCTGAAGCAACATCCACAGTTTTCGTTATCATCAAGCACTACAGATACGGATCGTCAAAAGGCCGATAGTTTAGCACAACAAACCAGTAGTCAAATAGACGAATCAACAATGTCATCTGTTGAAGGTACTTGCAACAACAGTCCGGAGTGGCAAGAAGTCGTACCGAGACGGAGGAAACGAAAAAATAGTGAGTCTGTACAAAGTGTTTTAAAGAAAATGCCAGCTCCAGAAAGTATTACTTATAAATATAAATTCGAACTTCTGTCTTCGAAAGAACATGAAAACAACACAACAGAAACACTTGAATCCAGCGAACGAGCTAATGTTTACAAAATTCCACCCATCTTTCTACCAGGAATAAAAGACATGAATATCCTAAAAAACTGCATTGAAGAAGTATTAAAAAAAGATGAATACAGCTACAAATTACTTAACAGTGACAGTGTCAAAGTCATAATAAGTACAGTTGACTCATATAGAAAGCTCATAAAACATTTTGAAAATAAAAAGTTACAATTCCATACGTATCAGCTCAAAGACGAGCGGTCATTTCGAGTTGTGCTTCAACAAATCCACCCGAATGCAGATGTAAAAGAACTGCAAGAGGAAATTGAAAGCTACGGTCACAAGGTTCGTCAAATTTACAACATTAAACACAGACTAACAAAAGCGCCACTCCCTCTATTCTTCATAGACCTGCAACCTAGCAACAATAATAAAGATATCTACAACATAGATAGTTTACTGAATTGCAAAATTCAAATAGAAGCGCCTCGAAAGAAGAAAGAAATCGTGCAATGCAAAAGATGTCAAGAATACGGACACACAAAGACATACTGCCATCGACAACATCGCTGTGTGAAATGCGGACAAAATCATCCGACCGAAGTTTGTAAAAAGAGAAAAGAAGACCCACCTAGATGTGCGTTATGTGAGCAAAACCACCCAGCAAACTACAAGGGATGCGAAGTCTACCAAGAAATAAGACAAAATAAATATCCACAGAAAGCTCGAAACTCCTTTCTTTCACACTCAAACCAGCAACGCAACGAAATTTTAAGTGGTAATGTACCTCGTGAAATACAACACCGCACTTGGGCCAACATAGTCAACAATCCCCCATCACATCAAATCATTAATAATAATAGTAATACTGAAATTGCACAATTAATAACAACAGTTCAAGAAACTTTTCAAAAATTTGAAATAATACTATCTAAGCAAAAGTGAACAAATTTCCAACCTGATAAGCCTCATGACCAAAGTAATAAGCAAATTATGAAAACCGTTCGTATTGCTGTATGGAATGCCAATGGATTAGCGCAACATTGCAGAGAAATTATCAATTTTCTGAATAACGAAAAAATTGACATAATGCTCATCTCAGAAACTAATTTTGCATAAAAAAGTTTCTTTAAAGTACAGAACTATTGAAATATATGATACAAAACACCCAGATGGCACAGCTCATGGCATCATGGTACGGCAATAATAATAAGAAAAAATATACAACATTCCTTGAAATCGAAATTTGAAAACGATTACTTGCAAGTCACATCTGTACTGGTTTATGACAGCTTCGGTTCACTAACAGTGTCAGCCGTCTATAGCCCTCCTAAACATAAAATAACGAAAGACATGTACAGAGAATACTTCGATACTTTGGGTGCAAGATTTATCTCTGGAGGCGATTACAAGGCAAAGCATACGCACTGGGGGTCAAGACTGTCGACGTTACGAGGAAAAACACATGCTCAACGTAATAACATCATTTAACGCAGAACCACTATCGACAGGAGAACCAACATACTGGCCAACCGACGTAATAAGTTGCCGGACTTA